>APFE031238014.1:111931-144748 GCA_000404065.3 Pinus taeda
TTTATAAGTAACTTTAAGATAGGGGAAGGTGTATGAACATCAGGAAACAAGTTTTGCCATTGATTTGACCGTCCAAGAGAAATTGGCTTCAAAAACCCTAGGAGAGGGAAATGAACTTGCCAAGGCACAACTGAAGCATGAACAAGATGTAAAATGACTCATTAGACACTGACATGATAATGAAAACCCTATGAATGATGATAGACTCAGCTAAATGATGACATAGACCGCCATTTGGACAACTTTAGAAGGAGTGAAAGCAAACCCTAGACCTAATGCCTAGTGACCAAATTTTGCTTGAAAACTCTTTGAAATGACAAAATTTGACCTTGACACTTCAAAATAACTTTGTAAGAGCATATTTGATCACTAGAGGAAGGCTGTAAAGACTGAAACTAACACATCGCCAGGGAAAAACCCTTTGAGAAGGAAAGTCTCTGATCACTTAGTCACCTGTAAACCCAGAAAATTATAGGAAAAAGTGCTAAAGGCTAAAGGAAAAACCTGAGCTCTAAAAAACCAGTGGTATCTATCAGGGATATCCTTAAGTGGTATGTAAATTTATACCAAATGTACAACACCTACAGAAAAGCTGGAGACAAAAGGCTGAAGAAAGAGCAGATTCTATCAAAAGGTTAATCAAGTTGAATTGGGAATCTCACTAGAAGTACTTGGTAAAAGCACACATCCAGTGCATGACTCTCAAATGTATCATTAACTATGTCGAGAAGATGGCGCCAGCACTTGTCGTTTCTGTTTTCACTGGACAACTAAAGTCGGAGGTCGGCTAGCCAACTCTCCTCAAGCTAATGTTGGATGCTTGCGACTACAAGGAACATATACATAGATAGTTAATTGCCAGTTTTAGTTTTAGTTTTGCTTTATTTTTGCCTGAAATGAGGACGGTCATTTAAACCGTCTCCTACATTTTTGTAATAAACTATTTTTAGATTTAGCTAGTAGTATTTTAACCCTTCTCATGCATTTAGAGAAGGGTCCTGAAATTTGTCAAAAACTTGTCCTCAGAACAGGCACTTCTGCACCCTCCGAGGAGGTTTTGATGAATGAATGGAACAAGATTTATTGATATTTTTGTTTAATATCTACTACTGAAATTTCACTTTGTACTCTTAGTAGATGTTGAATTAAGAAGAGATAAATCATTATTGCTGAAGCTCATGAGTAGAACTTGTTATAAATGGTACTTTTATCTCTTAACGATTTATGCTTATGTGTTAAGGTGATATTCATGTTCAGTTATTTATATATGAATGCTTGAATGCTTGAGTTATCATTTGGCACTTCTGTACGGTGATAGCTATTCTATTTATGCTTAATATATGAGTGACTTATTATGTGATATGTTTTTCGCAATTGTTTCATCTAACTTTTTATACGAAACAATTTATCTTTATTGAATTATTTTCTCATAGCAATTGAATGATCTATATTACCAATTGTCATTAGAAATTATTTTAGATCACATAAATGAAAGATTAAATCCCAGATTAGTTTTTAGAATTAGATATTTCTATTCATTAGAATACAATTGCATGTTGATAAATTAGATTTAGAATAAAAGCACTTTACTTAGAAATTATTAGGAAGGAAATATCAATTCTCAACACACACACACATAAATTGGGAAACTGGTTCCATATCCCCAGTCGGACCCACTATACCAAATAGAAAAGGAGCTGCTAACCAAGGTCCAGACTGGGTGGGTATCCCCTTTGTTGTAGACCTGATTTCTGAGGCTTCAACATATTTGGCACTAGAAGGAGGGCCCCGAACTGTGAATGGCAAGTAAATCTAAATCGAAGTACCATTCTGAGAGTAAATCGCCCTCACCATCTCCCCAACTTCTCCATCGCATTTAGAATCTTTAAATCTTGAGCAAGAAGTCGATAAAACAACAACCATTGCCACAAACCCAAAAATTTAAGAGAAATCTACTATTGAACCTCCTAAAGTTGAATCTTTGATCCATAAACTTCAGCGATTTTCTATATCACCCCAAAAATCTGAAAAATCTCAAGGTAGTGTGACTTCACAATATAACCCTTCTCATCCTCTTACCAGATTGCATAGTGAAAAGTTTGGTATCGAACCAACTGAGTTACCTCTACCTACAAGGAAAAGAGCAAGGAAATCACCTAAAGGGTCTGATAGCGAGACTCTTTCATCATCATCATCCATCTCAACCTCTCCACCGTGAAGTCAACCGTCCACCCCTCCACTTCAAATTATTGTCCACCAGACCACTGGAACTTCAACATTTTCTTCTCAATCATATGGAATTGTAATATCCTCATCTTCCCAACCGTAAGGAGCATCTTTTGCTCTTTTCTCTGTTAGTAGTTCAACGATGACCCAAACTCCATGGAATAACCCAAAGGCAGTCTTAATGCCTGTGCCCTTGTGTCAAATACCGGCCCATCCTGAAAAATGGCTGCCTAAGTTTAATCCTGAAGTAGGCATGCTAGCAGAAGAACATATAAATAACTTTATGGTATCTATAAATCTCAATGGGGTTACTAATGAAGACGCTATTGTCTGGCTCTTTCCTTACACTTTGCAAGGAGCAGTTAGATCATGGTATTTCTCATTACCATCTAGATCTATCACTAGTTGGGATATTTTCCAAGAACAATTCTTGACTAAGTTCAGTGATGACAGGTCTACTGGGACACTGATCAATGACCTGTCTAATCTTAGGGCTGAATCAAGGGAACCTATCAAAGATTTTAACTCACGTTTCAATAAAATTTTGAACAAAATTCCTACCGCTTCCAAGATTAGCGAAGAAGTTCGAAGTGAATGGTACATATCTGCTCTACCATCAAACATAGCAATCTTCATTGATAGGGCTAACAAAACAACTTTAGCTGACAATATGAAGGAAGCAATAGTAGTAGAGAAACATATCATAGCCTTAGAAAAGAAAAACATCGTTGATGAACGAAAATCTAAGAAGGTTACTTTTAAAGAAGATCCAAAGAAAAAATAATCGAAAGACCCATTTGATTTAGAAGGATTACAGAAAGTTTTGAAAACCATGTCTAACGAAATGGTTGAAATTAAGAAACAAGTAGCAGAGACTTCTTCTAAAAATCCCTACAAGCCTTATAGAATAAATCCTTCGACTGATTCAAAGCCTCCCAATGCTATCACAAATGCTAAATCAGAAGAAGAAGAAGAAGAGGAAGTTTCTAACGAAGAGCCTACTGATGAAGAAGAAGTTGTAGAAGTACAGGGGATGTGGGATTTCATCCTCCTAGATGAAGAGGATCAAAAGGCATCACCAGTCAGTACTAGAAGTAGAAATCAACTCGATCCTCCACAACCTACTCCTAAGACGAAGAGCACAAGCTCAATGTCTAAGGATAAAATCGCAATTAAGAAAACGTTACCCAAAGCGACTCAAACAAGCCCAGTCCAAACATATTCACCAACTCCATCTAAAACATTGATTGTTTCTGATGAGATGGAGTATAATATCATAGAAGACATGAAGAAGACTAGGTCTAACATTACTTTTTATGAATTGAGCAAGTTAAAATATAAAAAAAAGCTACTTTTGAAAGAGTTACACGCAATATCTATTGCACCTCTGCCTGTTGCTGTAATCTTGCAAGCTTCTCATGAGATGGGAAGACCTCCAACTAATGTGAGTAATAAAGTTGATCCAAACGATATCGCTCTAATTGGAGGAAGGTCAAGATCTCATACTCCCCCATTTCTTCTTACTTATAAAGTTTTCAACAAAAATGTGCATAATTGTCTAGTAGATTGAACGTCCAACATCAAAAATATGCAATACGCATAGTTTAGCTGGACCAGTCGCAGGTTGAAGTGATCGGTGAACTAAATCAGGTTACCATAAGGCTGTCATCTAACCCAAAGGTATGTCAAGTTATCGATATTTTAGTTGCAGATATTCCATAATTTTATGGCTTAATTCTTAGCAGAGATTGGTCTGAAAAGCTTCATGGATACTTTGCAACCGACTAGTCACATATGTGGCTCCCTTACAATGGTAAACCAAATCAAATAAAGGTTGAGCGAGAAAGACATAAAAAATACATAGTAATAGAATTGGAAGGAGAAAATGAACCTATAGCATACAAAAACAATATAATTGGCAAATATTCTATTGACTCTTTCTTAGGAAATTTTAATGCTCATACTTTGCCTTACTTAGAACATTTTGTTTTATCTCAAGTAGAAAATTTTTCTCAAACAGATAGTTCTAAACGTGTTAATTTTATAGATAGTCCTATAAATAAATCTTTATTTTGGAAGTTATTTTTTGACGGTTCTAAGTCTAACGAGGGAGCAGGAGTAGGATTCATATTAGTTAGTCTAGAGGGAAACAAAACTATGCTAAATTGTAGACTCGAGTTCGATTGCACCAATAATATTGCAAAATACGAAGCTTTAGTCGAAGGATTATACAAATCAATTGGATTAGATATCAAGTATCTACAAGTATTCGTAGATTCTAAAATTGTTATCAGATAGGTACGAAATACTATACATTGTCTATCAGGTCATTTAAAGCATTATTAATCTTTAGTACAAGATTTGACTGAACATTTTATAGCATTCAATATTTCATCAATTCCCAGACTCCAAAATGCCAGTACTAACCTCTTGGCAAACGTAGATTCCAAGCTCATTCCCTCAGAAGACTATAGCCCAGAAAAATTCTCAATCAAATTGATCTGTAGACCCTCGATTCCTGATAACATTACCAATTGGAGAATTTTCAATGATGATTCTGATATTGTAAGCTTCCTCACATCAGAGGGATCGTACACTAATCAGATAATTGATGAGGACCAACATGACAAAAAATTGCAACAAGATAGCACTAATAATTCTATTCCAAAATCAGTAGTCAAATTGGAAGACCTATATGATTTGAAAGATCGATTCAAAATATCTACCAATTCAAAACTTCCAAGTTCAACTCTGAACTATGAATTAGTAAATCTAGGAACTGATACCAAGCCGCAGAATATCAACCTAGGTCTTGGCCTAGCTCCTAAAGAAAGATTGGCATACGTTCATCTCCTAAAACAATACAAAAGTGTCTTTGCTTGGAACTATGATGAACTTAAGATTTACGAAACTTCTATCATTCAATATACTATCCCAATGATAAATGATGAAAAACCTGTCCAGCAAAAGCTGAGAAAGATCCATTCTAATCTGGAGAACCAGATCAAATCTGAGCTCAATAAATTATTGAAAGCCAAAATTATTTTTCCCGTTCAACATTCTAGATGGGTTTCCAATATGGTTCTCGTTAGAAAGAAAAATGGAGACATTAGAATTTGCATTGACTTTCGAAATCTTAACAAAGCTTGCCAAAAAGATAATTTTCCTTTGCCTCCCATGGAGCAAATATTACAAGTAGTTGTAGGATCAGAATTAATGTCCTTCTTGGATGGTTTCTCCAGCTACAACCAAGTTTTGGTCCATCCCGACGATCAATTAAATACCACGTTCAGAACCAAATGGGGTATTTATGCATATCAAAATATGCCTTTTGGTCTGGCCACATTTCAAAGGGCCATGGACATCACATTTAAGGGATTAGTAAATAGATCAGTAGTAATCTACTTTGATGATATAACTGTATATTCCAAAAAACGAGGTAATCATCTCAGAGATTTAAAACAGATCTTCCAACGTTGCCAAAGGTATGGAATTTCACTAAATCCAAAAAAGGCCTTTTTTGCATTAAGTGAAGGAAAACTTCTTGGATTTATATTGTCAAAATATGGAATCCATATTGATCCCGACAGAATCAAGGAGATTTCCGAAATACCCTTGCCTCACAACAAGAAAGCTATGTAATCCTTCCTTGGCCAGATTAATTTTGTAAAGAGATTTGTTCTAGACTTTTCAAGGATCGTATCTCCCTTACAAGCAATGATTAAAAAGAATTCAATCTTCAAATGGGGCCAAGAGGAATATGAAGCATTCAATCTGATTAAACAAGCAATTGTAAATGCTCCATCTTTAGGAACTCCAAATTTCTCTGATCCTTTCATTTTGTATACATTTGCCTCTGATAGATCATAGGCTGCGATACTCACTCAAGCAAATCAAGACAAGGCGGAAGCCCCAATTGCCTTTTTTAGTTCAAATCTACAAGGGGTTGAATTAAATTATTATGATGTCGAGAAACAAGCTTATGCTGTTTTCAAAGCAATCAAACATTTCAGACCCTTTCTGCTTAAAACCCATACAAAAATCATAATATCGTTTCCAACGGTAAGAAATCTGTAGAAGGACGTGGGTGAGAAAAGAGAAAATTGGGTTACTACCTTACAAGAATATGACACTGAAATCAAACCAACAAATATTGTAAAAGGTCAAGGCTTTTGCAAAATTCTGGCTCAAGCATCGTTTATTTCTGAAATACCATCTGCAGAAGTACAAATGTATGAGGTAAGCCTAAATGATATTGAATCATTGTATGCTGATATTATATAGATATGCTCCTTCAAACCTAGATTATACAAAGAAAAGAGCCCTAATATTGAAGGCTAAACAATATCAGCTCGTGAACGATGTACTTTTTAGGATGAATTATGATTCTTTCCTCCTTAGATGTCTTGAGAAATTTGAAGCTGAAAAGGTGTTGCAGGAACTCCATGATGGACCAGCAGGTCGACATTATGCTAGAGATGCTATAGCACATAAAATCCTGCGTGCAGGGTATTATTGGCCTACACTATTCAAAGACGCACATAGCTACGTAAGGAAATGTCAAGTTTGTCAAACTGTTGCAGGAAGACAAAAGAAACCATCATTGCCTTTGCAACCAGTCAATATCGATCAACCTTTTGATCAATGGGGATTGGATATAATAGGTGAGATCGTTCCTGACTCTTCTAAATAGCATAGGTATATCCTTACAGTTACAGATTATTTACTAAATGGGTAGAAGCTATTCCTCTCAAGATAGTTAATGCCAAACACATCATTGATTTCATATATCAGTTCATAATCACCAGGTTTGGTTTACCCTCTGCTTTAATGTTTGATAATGCATCGTATTTCTCTGGCAATGCTATGACTGAATTTGCACTCAAAAGAGGTTTTAAACTTAAATACTCTACCAATTATTACCCACATGGGAATGGATTAGCTGAATCAACAAATAAAAACTTAATCAGAATCATTAAGTGAACCATCGATCAAAATCATAAGAATTGGCACAAATCTTTAATGTATGCTCTATGGATAGATCAAATAATGCAGAAAGCCTCCATTGGCACTTCTCCCTTTAATTTAGTTTATGGGAAAGAAGTGGTCCTTCCAACTCATCTAGTGATTCCCTCTTTGGCCTTAGTTCAATTTATTGATGAAACACCAACTTCTTCCTTACAACTAAGGCAGTTGCAAATCCTTAAGCTAGAAGAGTAACGAGAACAGGCTAAAATAACCCATGCTCATCACCAAGCATTAGTAAAATTTTCTTTTGATTCAAACATGATATCCAGAAAGGACTTTCAAATTGGAGATTTAGTTTTAAAATGGGATAAGGCTCTCGAGGAAAAGGGAAAACATATGAAATTCCAACGAATGTGGCTTGGCCCTTTCCAAATTGCAAAAATCATAGGTCCATCTACTTTTATGTTACATGATTTAACAGGAAAAAGAGAATATTTACCTGTTAACGGGCATATCCTCAAAAACTACTTTCCATAGGAGATCATTCTTCTATTTTTGTAAATTAGCTTTTTCTTTATTTTGATAATAAAACCAGTTGTAAATGGTTGCATTTGGAATTCACGAAAAAGATAAGTATTTCTTTTAGATTTTGTTCTTTCGCTTGTATAAATAGAACTGATTTAGAAAATTGGTCATTATTATTGAAAGGTACAGTCAAAGCCTATAAACCTGAAAATGATACTAGTTTCAACCTTACAAATTTTGATAAAAAACAACCTTTAGTGGGAATTTATTTTATATCAGTCAAATGAAAGGTATCAGAAACAAAACAAAGATTCTTTGTATAAAATCTCTTTCCAAAAATTCTATAATTGTCATCCAGAGCTATTCTTAAGGAAACAATGACTTCCTCCCCACCTAGAGAATTACGAGCTTCAAGGAATAATCTAGCGATACACTTTAACTTAAAGAATAAGAGATCTCATCATGAGCCGACTTATCATGATCATAAGATATTATAGCTTGCTGACTTTTCCATAACTGCATACCATAACAGGGCAATGACTCAAGATCATTGCAATCAAAAGAGAAGGGGTCTCATCACGAGCCAACTTGTTCAACAAAGTCATAAATCAAGTGAGTGGCATTGTCATAATTTGGCTACCAAACCAAGGCATTGTTCTTTAAGAATTAAAAGAAAATAAAAACAATAAGTGTGGATATGGGTTTCCCTTTGAAAATCGTATACTTCTCCAAGTAGGATACAGGATCATTGCTGGATAATAGGTAACCTTGTCGAGGCTATAAATGCCTACTGGTAACAGAGGCTCTACCTACGAAAAATGAGCATATTTAAAACTGATTTACAGAGAGAAATTTGTTTTTATCTTTACATACCAAGTAGTGACTGATGTAAATATAATGACTAGCTCTAGGAAGTAAAAAAAATCAAAGTTAACATAGAAGAAACAAACTATCAATGACAGCTGAAAGCATGGTGTACTTTATCTTTCTATAATAAAGTTTGATTTTCTAGAAAAGCTTTCTGTTTTGGAAGTTTAGAAAATCAAAAGAAAAACAAAGATAACTGGTTCTTCCAAGTGAATCGCCAATTGTTGTGGCCAACAACAACCCCCTTCTTATTTAGTTTTATTACTAATACTAAATAAGTGGAGACCCTTTATCCAAAAATTAAAAAAAAAAAAAAATTAGTTCTTGTATTTCCTTTTTGAATAAATCTTACTATCATAAACTTAGGAGAAGACCCGAAAAATAAAAAAAGACTTAAGTGAACAAAACCGTTCTCTCAATAAAGAGTGTCGCATCACAAAAAGGTAATGGATGCCATCCTATAAATAGAATCCTAAGATTGCGAAACTGTGATGCGAAATCACGCACTGAAGACACTCATCACATCACAGTTTTTCATATGCCTCAAATATCACTTAAGGTGAAATACATCAAACCGCCGATATGCGATGGCACGTCTCGCAAATCACATTTCGCAGAAAACATATGGTAATGGAGGATTGTCACATGCAATGGATCAGCGATATTGCGAAGCAAATCACAAAATCACCTTATCGCAGATCTACATGACTCGTTGTTCGAAAAAGTTTTTCCATAAATGGATGCCCAGTTATGTGTGTTAATGTTAATTTAATGAGTTGGTTGGTAATCATTAATGAAATATGGTTTTGATCTGATAGAAGGGCCATTTCACGTAGGGTGATATATTTTAAATGATTTTGGCATTTAAAGCTTTCCCGTCACCTTTTTTCTTATCATTACTCTTTCCTTATTTGTAAATTGCAGGAGCGAAAAGCTCTGAGTTCTGAAGACAAAGAAATGACGCCCTTATACATAGACACCACCTATAATAGAGATGTCGGTGTTACTACTTGGGAAGGAATGCACAGTCTACTCGAGGAAGAAAATCCCAGAGTAATGGAGGTTACAGTGATTGCAGATTCAGGCGGGTTGTCTAAGGCATCGATTACAGAACTAGCATATTCGTTCTTGCACCAGATAGCGGCAAGGCCCAAGATTATTCCATACACGGACATGGTCAAATGGGTACTAGATAATGCTGAGATAACAAATAGACAATTTAAGACTCAAAGCCAAGAACTCATGGAGTCATTCTTTCCACAAATTTTAAGGTTTATATCCTCTAACAAAAAGTGCGCAAGGGGTGAAAAATAGCACCAGGAAAGCCCAGATCAAGAAACGAAGGCAGTTTCTGATCGCACATCACTGGGCAAAACCCTTTTGAGAAGGAAAGCCTCTGATCACTCAGTCGCCTGTAAACCCATAAAATTATAGGAAAAAGTGCTAAAGGCTAAAGGCAAAACCCGAGCTCTAAAAAACCAGTGGTATCTATCAGGGATATCCTTAAGTGGTATGTAAATTTCTACCAAATGTACAACACCTACAGACAAGCTGGAGACAAAAGGCTGAAGAAAGAGCAGAGTCTATCAAAAGGTTAACCAAGTTGAATTGGGATTCTTACTGGAAGTACTTGGTAAAACTACACAGCCAGTGCATGACTCTCAAATGTATCATTAACTCTGTCGAGAAGATGGCGCTAGCACTTGCCATTTCTATTTTCACAGGACAACTAAAGTCGGAGGTCAGCCAGCCAACTCTCCTCAAGCCAATGCTAGATGCTTGCGACTATAAGGAACAGACACATAGATAGTTAATTACCAGTTTTAGTTTTAGTTTTGCTTTATTTTTGCCTGAAATGAGGATGGTCATTTAAACTGCCTCCTACATTTTTGTAATAAACTATTTTTAGATTTAGCTAGTAGTATTTTAACCCTTCTCATGCATTTAGAGAAGGGTCCTGAAATTTGTCAAAAACTTCTCCTCAAAACATACACTTCTGCACCCTTTGACTAATCGATAGTGTGGACTCCGGAATTAGTACACAGACTAGAAGCATCAGAAGATAAGATCATGCGAGTTGTGGACCACTAGCTCGACCAAATAATAGGAGGCTTTGTTACTAAGTTCGCAGTGGATACGACTGTCAATTACAGTGAGGAAGAGCAACGTTTTCTCAAGGGACCGCGAGGTAGGTATATTAAATATTTGAATACCTAGATTAAGATGTTGTTATGTGAAAAGCGGGTTATGCAAAGAAATTAATGTTTGGGATTATGCAGAGCAGAAAAATCTACAGAAGCGGAAGTAACAAAGAATTAGAAAATAGTCCCTTAATTTCACCCTCGCGGGAGAGCGAGGATGAGCTCATGAAGGTTTCTCCGAGAAGCAAATTTCGTGGTTACCACCTCCACCCACACCGCTACCTACTTCACCTCCCTTGCCTCCATCTCCACCCACTCCACCTCCATCACCTCCACAGTTCAGTATGGCGAGCGCGATCAAACTACCAGTGTTCATAGGAGTAGGAAATGAGGATCTGGACCAATTATGGTTTGTGGCAAGAGCAGTATGGGAAGCACAGGGCGTCATAGATGACAATATTAAGAAGGCTACATTGGTGAGCACATTGCAGGATCGCGCATTTACATGGTATATCAAGCACTCTATCGACCACCCAAATGTAGGGATAGCACAGATCTAGAATGCACTGAACTAAGAATTTAGCAGACCAAAGTCAGAAACACAATCAATCATCAGGTTTAAAGAGATCGCGATGCTCCTGGTGAGACTCCCTAGGATATGGATCAACGGCTAAAGAGTACGATCCATGAAGCCAATATGATGTTGACAGATGCACAACATCGTGCATGGTTTGTAGCATCTCTGGCATCGCACTTGAGGACAACACTGTCACAATAGAAACTTTCTACCCAGGCCGAAGTGTTGGAAATGGAAATAACATTACATGAGACCTTGATACAAGACCTTGGGTTTGGAGTTCAACAAATCCACATGCAACCATAGAATCTGTGTTTGGAAATGCAAGGCTTGAAGCAGGATAGGGCACCGCGCTAGAGGCACATGAGGAAGTATGGTGGATAAAATGCAAAGGCTAGGGCCATGAAAAGGATCACTGTCCAGTGTTCGCAAACTACTTGGTAGGAGGAGGGCCAATGCCGCTGAGACCGGAGGTGCAAGCAGGGCCGAGTGCGACACCTGCTTTATGGTGTGCGATCTGTCAAATAGGAGGGAAACACATGACGGACAATTGTCATCTGCTGCAGAGATATACTTAGACACCCCAGCAATTGTTTTGTAATTTATGTAGGTTGGTAGACCATGATGAGTGCACTTACCACAATTACGAGCTAATGATGGATCGAACCCTAACCTATAGGATGTAGACTAAAACACAAGCCCTCGACCTAGATGCAGGGATGGCGCACGCTGGATTTTAGGGGCAAGGTCAGGGACGAGGTGGAATGGGACTAGGAAGGGGTCGCAGAAAGTTAATTTGTTACAATTCCGGAGGAGTAGGGCACTATGCCCATGACTGTACCAACCCGATAAGGATATCATGTATGTATTGTGCTCAGTTTGATCATGAAACAATACACTGTCCTACGTTAATCACAAAGATGTGTGAAAAATGGGTATTCCAGCCTCCCCTAACTCAGAATATACAAATGATGAGGTCTGAGCCACGCGAAGAGGACTTGAATGTGAACATGATGCTTAGAAGTGGTGCAAACATGGGAGAGGAAAAGGGGAAGTAGCTAGAGGAAAGTACATGGGTTTGCAAGGCTCTTGCGAAGGAACCCGAGTTTGACTTAGAACACACAAAGGAGACATTCATGGAAGCTAAGAAGAGCTTCACGGAGGCCTCCACTTCAGGTAGTAAGGATCAACCAAAGCCAGGAATGGATCCTTCAATGCTCACTACCTTTCTGGAGACATGCATGAAACTGTTGCGCAACAACAAGGTGGTTAAAGGACTACAGGAACTGATGACTAAGTGCGTGGGGTCAGCGGAGCCGTGCATAGTCTAGAAATTGGGGAAGCATGCGTTGCACACTGGAAGGGAAATGAGGTTGATTGCATAGATTGGGGAATATGAAATGGATCAGGTAATCCTAGATCTGGGTTCAAACGCGAATGTATTACCAAAGCAAACCTAGGAATGCATGGGCAGGCCCGCGTTACAATGGTCCCCTATTCAATTATGAATGGTGAACCAACAAAAGATTTTTCCCATGGGAAGGTTGCAAGGGGTAATTGTTGATATTGAAGGCACGAGCGCACAGGCGATTTTGAAGTAATAGAGATTGTTGATGATAGCAATTCATATCCCACATTGTTAGGAATAGACTGGGCCATCGATATGAACGGAGTCATCAACCTGAATAAGCACAAAATGATCTTCGAGAAAATGTCACTACGCGTAGTAGTCTCACTGGACCCAACTGAAGGAGCGCGCTACACTAAACCACTGCACGACGGTGAAAGCGATGATGATCTTGATTGTATTTACAAGATAACTGCGCGAGACCAAGATTGGGTGAATTCGAATGCAAATAGGAGGATCTCGTCGGAGTGCGAAATCTCCTGCACTTCGGATTCAGACGAAGAAGTAGAGTGATGGTAGAATCAATTGCACAAAGTGACAATGTTGAATTGCAACATGATAGTTAGATCATTGCGTTACGTGACAATGGAGGCAAGAGAGCTACCGACATATGATGGATTGACAGAGGTGGATGAATTCCTGAGCAAATTTGAAAGTGCAGTACCCGAATAATGACGGTTCGATGCATTTAAATGGGCACAATGCAAAACACCCACATGATGGTGGGGTACACATCAAGGAAATTTTGAGGACTAGCACGAATGCAGAAGGATGATGCACCTACAGTTTGGGAAGCTACAACCTGTGGTTAGAAGACAAATGTGAGGGATGAGATGACCCAGATACGCACCTCATGCAATGGACCAAGGTCTACGGGGAAGAACCACGGCCCTAATGGGTACACTTCTCTACCATACCTTGGATGTAATACCCATGAACTGGTATATTGAGACAGAAGTCCAACATGGTACAGGCAAATGGGATGTCTTGCGCGAGGGATTCTTGGTAACATTCACATTTGAAGATCGTTGGTCAGAAACTATGGATGATGTGCTACAAGCAGTGAAAGCCACTATCTTTAAAATACCACAACAGCCAATGGAAGTACTTTAGCCAGAATGGGTGGTACAGTTAAGTAGCGCGCTGGAGTGTTTTAATGTACAGGTGGAGGAGGATGATGACGACCCCCGAAATATTGATATTCTAGAAACCGGAGGCTGTTGCAAGGTTCAAGGACCATCAATTGAGGATCCCAACATCACCGCGTCGCTAAAAACAAATCAGGTAAACATTGGCACAGAACTAGAGCCGAAGTATGTGACGCTTGGGGACCATTGGGACGATGCTATGGTAGATAAGGTCGATGAGTTACTTCGCGAATACCAAGACTTGTTCCTGACCAAAGTCACAGACTTGAAAGGGATCATTGGTAACTAAGGGATGATGAAGATCACTCTAAAACCAGACGTGAAACCAGTTAAGCAGCGGCCTTACCGCTTGAACCCAAATTATAAAGAAAAGGTCCACGATGAATTAGACAAAATGCTTGCAGCCAGAATTATTGAACCAGTGGAAGAATCCGATTGGGTGAGTCCTATGGTAGTGCAGGAGAAAAACAGAAAGGCGAAATAAGAATATGTGTGGACCTCAGGAAGTTCAATGATGCATATGTTCATGATCCATTACCAACACCATTCACAGATGAAGTATTGGAGAATTTTGGCGGTCAGGAAACTTACTCATTTACGGATGGCTTCTCAGGGTACCATCAGATTAATATCACACCGGAAGATAGGAGAAAAATAGCCTTCACAACAGAATGGGACTGCTTTCAATATACTGTTATGCCCTTTGGACTAAAGAATGCGCCAATGATATTCTCGCGCATAGTGGTGGCAGCATTCAAAGAATACATCCACAGGTTATTGGAGGTCTATCTGGATGATTGGACTGTCTTTGGATTAGTTAAGCACCATGTAGAGATCTTATAGTTAATGTTGGATACTTGTCACCGACACCAGATTGCGTTGAACATTTAAAAGTGCACCTTCCTCGTTCCCTTTGGCAACCTCCTAGGCCATGTGGTCTCTAAACAAGGACTGATGGTGGACCCTGTGAATATTGCTATTATTTTGAATCTAGAAGCACCGCGCAGTGTCAAACAATTACGTGCTACTTTGGGGCACACTGGCTACTATAGGAAGTTTATCAAGAGTTATGCCCAAATAACTGCACCGATGGAAAAGCTATTGAAAAAATATGTGACATAATGTTGCAATGATGATTGCATGAAGAGTTTGGATGTCCTAAAGGGGAAACTGGTGTCCACGCCAATTTTGGTCTTCCCGAAATGGGACGTAGAATTTCATGTACATGTTGATGCGTTGTGTATCACGTTAGGAGTTGTACTCACACAGGAGGGCACGGAGGGTGTGGATCACTTGATCACATTTGTGAGTCGAAGATTGTCTAAAGCAGAAATGAACTACTCTACGACTGAACGCGAGGGGTTGGCAATGGTGTACGTGCTCTAGCAATACCGACACTATTTACTTGGAGGACATTTCAAGATGTATACTGACCATTCCACGTTGAAATATTTGGTTAACAAGTTTGTGTTGGGGGAGCGCATATGCAGATGCCTCTTACTATTTCAAGAATATGATTTTGAGGTCATAGTCAAGCTGGGATGATTAAACGTAGGACCAGACCATTTGTCACGAATTGAGACGGGTGAGGAACCAACAAATTTTGAGGAGGGACTACCTAATGCACAACTCTTTGTAGTACGCGTCACGGATGGACACTTCAAAGATATAACCCATTTTCTAACAATAAGGACTACGCCGAAGGAGTACTCAATCCAATAGGAGAAGGAATTGGTGGTGCGCATGACAGACTTTTCTGTCATTGCGGGGCACTTCTACAAGATGGGAAATGATGAGATATTGCGAACATACGTACCTGAATTTGAACGAGGTCAGATCATGGCGAAAGCACATGGGGGTGTTGCAGGAGGACATTATGCAGGATGCGCGATTGCATAAAATATTCTTCACGTAGGGTTATGGTGGCTGACTTTGAACTAGGATTCGAAAGCGCATTTTAAGGCCTGCGATATATGTCAAAGGACGGGAAAACCATCACGAAGGGACGAGATGCCACTAAATCCCCAAATGCCACTACAACCATTTGAGAAATGGGCAATTAACTTTGTGGGCCCAATCAAACCTCAGGGAAATATGGGTGCGTGCTACATCATCACCGCGATGGAGTACCTGACACGATGGGCGAAAGCACAACCAGTCAAGGACTACATGGCTACCACGACTGCAATGTTTTTGTTCGAAAACGTGTTGACACGATTTGGCTGCATGAAAATCTTAATGAGCGATTGCGGAACAAATTTCTTGAATGAAATCATCAGCGTGCTCACAGAAGAGTTCCAAGTTTATCACCAAAAAAGTACACCATACCACCCACAGGCTAATGGAATAGTAGAAGCATTCAATAAAATACTGGAGACTGCGTTGACCAAAATATGTAACGCGCAGCGGGACCTGCACATACCCATTGTGTTATGATGGTATAAGACAACGTACAAGAAATTGACAGGACAGACACCATTCCGGTTGGTCTATTGTATGGAAGCAATCATGCCGATGGAATACATTATACCTAGTATGCGAATAGTAGTGATCACATGCATGACGGACCGCAAAGCTCTGAAAGAAAGGCTCGCATAATTAGAAGAACTCGAGGAAGAATAATTTCTGGCTAGATTTCACCAGTAGGTACAAAAGTAGAATGAGAAAGCCTGGCAAGACTGCCATATCAAGTTGCGCACCTTCAAGGTAAATGATTTAGTGTTGTTGTATGACAACAAGTTCGAAAAACTTCTCAGAAAATTTAGAATGCACTGGTTAGGACCATATGTGGTCAAAGAGGTCACAGATGGAGGCACGGTCTAGCTAGTCAAACTTAATGGAGAACCCTTCCCAGGAAAAGTAAATGACAGTCGCCTGAAGCCCTAAACATGTGGGTTGGCTATCTGACTAACCGACCGAAGCACAATCTTCACGAATCGAGGAGGAAGAAAGAGGCGCGGGACTATAAACACAAGCACTAGAAGCCGGTACCAAAGAAGAGTCTTGAGTCAGACACAGATGATCATAAGCAGAAATGGAGCAGATCAAGTAGATGACAGAACAGTGTGCTACGGAACTTCGCGCAACACAGGCACAGTTGGAAGGGCTTCATGCCAAGATCGCTGCACCAACAGAGTGACTTGAGACAAGTCACAATGATTGTGTTAGGGGCCTGTTGGGTATGGGATCCCCCGCAGCAGGTTTGGGGCTTAAAGCCCAAGTTTTGGTCAAAGATGGTGTAGAAGTCTACGAAGTACGGGGGAGGAGTGAGAATTGTATAATTGAGTCATAGGGTTGTTCGCCCTAAGAATTATAATTTAATGTAAAGATGTGTTGGCCTACCCAGGGTCTGCGAACCATGGGATTGTATAAATATAGTGAGGCTCTAAGTGTAAAGATAACTAAGCTTAGCGAAGGATAGATAGAAGAGCGAAGGGATGGTAAGAGCATAGAGTGAAATTTGAAGTGTATTGGGTCGTAGTAATAGGAAGAGGCTCTGCAGCTGAGTGCGCAGAGGCCTAGTAGAGTCCACAGCTGAGTCCACGGACCCCTGCAACTGAGTGTGTAGAGTGCAGTCAGGTTTGTACTTGGGATTGAAAGATAATAAAGAGAAGTTTATTTTGTGCATCTGTTCTGGAATCTTTATGTTGATGTTATACATTGCTTTTACTCTGTTTATTTATTGCGCGCAGTTGATGAATACTCATATGAATGCTTATATGTAAATTTAATCTATGTAATCAGCTAATGTCGACTAATTAAGGAGAACTTGGGTAAATAACACGGGTCGCGCTGCGGCCAGAACTGCGAGAAGACAATATCACAAGGCACGGGGTACCCCTGGGTGTGTGTAGCGCAGTAAGTGCGAAGGTTGGACTGCATACCAATCACCACATATCAGACATCCCTAAGGTGCAGAAACCTGGTTCTAGCACACTTTGATACTACTTCGGGTGAGACCTTGGTGTGCGCTCTGCGGACTGTTGCCGAAAGGGCCAGTAGTACTGGGATTTGCTTAGCTAAATCACTTATGAACCTAGATCAAGACGCACTAAGCCAACATTGAGTTTTGCATAGATGAATTATTCCATTATGAAGGATAGGGGTTATTGGTTGTGTTCTACCAAGATAGGGTGCAATATTGTTGATTTGGACATACGGGTCCAACAAATAGTTGATTTGGCCAAGGCAGTGTCGCATAAGGCTGGGGTTTCCAAGTGGAGTTAAAATATGGTTGTCCCTGCCATGTACATCTAGGAATTTTATGTTGAACATATTGTCCTAGATAAAACAGAGATGGATCTTGCATCATACCTGAAGAATGGGCCTGCCATTATCGTTGTTGTTCCATAAGATATGCTAGTTCTAGATCTTCCTCGGCTTCTTTGAACACGACCTTCAATCTCGATGGTGATGGAAATTGGTTTGTTGAATGATCTTTAGTGCAGATAGCGCATATTTCCACCGTAACCAGTGGACATTCCCTTTGGCTATGTTTCTTTTGGCAATGCAGAAATAATATGGCTAAAGCTCATTTTGCTTCGGCTTGTTTCTGTTTGGCCTGCAAGAAGTCCAACTGTGTAGTTAATGTACCCAAAATATCAGTTTTAAAATATTCTAAAAGATTACCAATCTCTGCTCAAGTTATGCCTCCACCTAAAACTTTGTTGGTTCAAGTAAGGGAATCCCTTATTCTAGATTTGGTCAGCATACTTCCTCGTGAGCACCTGATACACATTTTAAAAATATCATCATATTCTTCTTGGGAAATATCACCTTTCCTCATCAAATTAAGTGTTTCCATCCATTCATATTTCATTCCTTTACTTAAATTAGTTTTCATCACTTTGGTAAACTGGTATAAGGTGATCTCTGTAGGTTGTACTGAAATATCTCAACGTATTCCTCTAAGGTTTCACCATCCTTTGTAGTCATTTTAAAGATTTCATCTTTTAAGTCCCTATATCAACAATAATCCTAATATTTGTTAAGAAAGTAACTTTTTCATTGCATCCCAAGAATCTATAGTATCTCCTCCTAACCCCATGAACCAATGTAAAGCTACCCCCTTCAAGGTAGAAGGAAATAATTTCAGCTTTTGGGGATTAATGGTGTAATCATACCCTCTACACACAACATTGAATTCGAATAAGAATGCATCGAGATCTTTTGAATTCATCCCATGAAAATTTTGGATACTTTGTAATGGGATGGCTTTCGTTGGAGAATTGGCCAATGGATCGACTAAAGAATATTATATGGTTGAGATCTAAGCTTGTGGCACATGGTTTTCCATTCAGTTGAAAATTTTCCAATATCTTTCAGGGATTTTGTGATCAAGAGGTATTATTTGAGCAGTGGAGATTTTGGTTGATGTTCAACCCTCGAGGGGGCTTCATAGCACTGCTTAGATTAGGAATTTGATATGATTCTCTCTCAAAAGGTGTCACAACGAGCCCTGTTGAGGAGGTAAATCCCCTCTACGGACAGAGGCGATCCCTACTAGCCCAGACCGGGTCTAGTAACAATCATCAAACACTATGGCACAATTTCCTAATTGCAAATTAACAGACCAGTGATGAAGGCCTACCTGGATTCCAACGCTAGTGTTTGTAGGAGAGGTGGTGCTCTCGTTCCTCCGCTTTGGTAGATCACAATCCCCACGATCTCCGTGAATGGACACCTGCACATACAAGAAATGACACAAACACAAGAATAAAATCTAGCATATGCAACTATATATCAGTCAGAAAGGATATAACTCATCATCATCACAAATAACAATAAGAGTGGAACCATAACTAATAGTTGTTTATTAATACTTAATCAAAGAAGAATACAACCAAAGTTCTGACGTCGGATTCTCCTTTGGCGGGTAGTCAGCAGCACATGTCTCACAAAGCTTGTTGGGAGTAAGGACAAGCCTCTCTCTTTGGTTCTTGGACAATAATCTCCTTGCTTGGATTTGGCCTTATGGGAATTAAGAAGGATCTTGCAACATGAAGCTCTTGGAAACTTGACAATTCTCAATCTCTGCAACTAGCTTGCCAAGGAAAATGGACAAGCTTTTATAGATGGAGGAAGGGGAGTTGGGATCATCCACAATAATCATGGGATTGGCCATATCATCAAGTAAGCTTCCATGAGAGGTGGCAAACCACTTCCTCTCTATGGAAATCCATAGCCAAACCACCCAACTCAAGATAGATGCAGTCCAGGAATTTGTTAGGATCAAACTTTCGCTGTTTGTTTATTAAAAAACAACTCTGATTATGGTTGGCGTGGGTGCGACTCTATGTCAGAGCGCCAACTGGCGCGCCCTCTTTGGAGGATTTTCCCCCTTGGCACAAGGGCTGCACTATGGAACCGCGCCAATGGAAAAGAGCTATTTTTAGGGTTTTTTAGTAGGAGATGTCTTCAGGGTAAATAAAGCTCATGTTCAGAGGAATGTAATGTAAGTGTTTGTAGGCCATGTCACTTCTCATAGGTCCTAGAATGAGTCCTCCAAGATGCGAGAGAGGGGTAGCAGGGACGGTGACAAATTTCTTTGTAACAGATGCCCCCTAAAGCATGAGGCCTGAGAGAGAGAGAGGGGTGAAATGCTTTACAAGAACATGGCCAACCAAAAACACTGCCGCTGGAAAACCTGCATGGGGAAGTACAACTGATATCTCAAATACGTGATATATGTGGTATGGGCGCAGCCATCCATAGCAGAGTACACAAGAATCTAGATCCAAGGTATGGATGCAGCCATCTAGTGAGGATCAATAAATAGACTCAGGCATAGTTGCAGCCATCCAGTGAATGAATCATGTAATAATCATAATAATCCACAAAATCGCAGCTTGGATCCCGACAGAAAAAATCCAGGGTCTTGCACTCCATCTCGATTCGAACAAAGTACAAGTTCAAGCATGCAAATATAGGAGTCAAAGTCGAACATGCAGGAACATCTTCTGATTACCAGCCAATGATGAAAACTGTTAACAGATGTGAGAGGTACCACCAATAATGACAATGGCCCTCAAGGTACTATAGGTACAATCTATGGCGTGCGAATCAGTGAGTCGGCGTCGAACACTCGTAGAATCATTCAATCGGAGGTAAATGATGAAAACCTCGCGTCGAATGCGAAGAACCTACCATTGAGGCATGCAAGCTCCAAGGCACCAGAAGGGAGTCTCTAGATCAGCTTCTTGGATAATGATCTGAAGTCGACAGGAAGTGATCTTAATCAAAGGGGGGCCATAGTGCTTCCCACATCATCAACGCAAGATGGAGGAAGATAATGTTTTTGTGAATTGCGATTATATGAGTTATCAAAGGGAGGTTGGTTATTTCGCAGAGGTCAACTTATCTTGAACATATCGGCAACACGACAATGGACTTGGCAGTATTTGACATCAATTGATCAGAGGTCATGGTGACAAGGTAAAGAGCAGATGAGAGGTCAAACAGGATCACCCAAAACCATGGAGGCAAGTGAAAAATGAGATGAGATGTCCCCACCCAGACACGAATGTAGACAAGTGCCATGTTCAAGAGCGACATACTACCGACACGACAATGATTCTGGTTCTATATTCCCCACCATTTCTGGTGAGTACCCCAATTATTTTTATTAACAAGCTCGACAGGGATATCATATGCTTGTAAAATGTCATTTCGACAGAATCCAATGTCATCAAGTTTTAACGAGCCTGACAAAGGAAGAACTCAGCGTCTTTTCATGTTTAGAGAGTTTGAAAAGAAAGCAGAAAAGTAAACTCCAGGGGTGTCCTTTTTCATAAAGTTGTGTCTCTCGAGCCCGAAAAAGTATAAAACAATGCTCGAAAGAACCACCCGACCATTACAATCGAGGAATACTTTTCATGATTAGTGACTTCAACCTGAAGAAGTAAAAAAAAGACCGAAATCACGTCGTTTTGTAACTGTTAATGAGCCTGAAATGACAAGGGCCCGATGATATTTTCGTCTTTACACGGTTGGAAAAGAGTTTAAAGACAACTGCCTCTTATTTACGTTTAACGAGTCAAGAAGAATAACTCGGCAATCTTTTCATCTTTAAACGGTCAGAAAAGAGTTGAAAGCAGACCTCCATTTTATTCTCTTTAACAAGTCAAAAAGGCAAAAAATACTCGGCAATCTTTTCATATTTTACGAGTCAGAAAAGAGCTTAAAGGTGACTCGTCCTAGAGGAACGAGTGGTATAAAGGGTAGCAACTGGTTCCGGCAATGGTGGAACTGCTGAAAACATGTAATGGTCAAGAGGCTGGCTAATAAAACCACTCATTGTTGCGGTTCCTCAGGAAAGGAAAAAACAACCGAGTGAAAGCATATGATCGACCAAAGAGATGGTGGCGATGGGATGAAAACAACCAAGGCTCATCTAGCATAATTGAGTAGATGAAAATGGCAATCACGAGATGTACATCGGGTATGGGTTCATTTTTACACAAGCTTGAACCATGGAGAACTCTTCTTGGATTCGGTTTCATGTTTACACAAGCTTGAAACGAAAAACTATGCTTGTTATAAGTTCGCACTCCCCCAGTATAATGACACAAAATGAGGTACATGCCCCCCAAGCTTCATTGCATTCAACAAAGTGTATGGAATGAAGCTTCACTTTCGAGATCTTGGAAAGACTCGACTTGTATTTTACGAGATCTTAATCAAAAGGCTCGATTTGGAAAGGGAGTTGTTTCATTTTTTAATGAGGTTGACACAGTAAAACAACTATCCTCATAACCTTGTTTCATTTTTTAACGAGCTTGAAACAAGATCAGGAACTATGCTCGACCAAACCCATTTTAATTTTTTAAGGAGCTTGACATAGGAAAGCGAACTATGCTCCGACTAGACCTAGTTTCATTTTTTAAGGAGCTTGACATAGGAAAGCGAACTATGCTCCGCACAAAATTCATCATAATGAACAGGAAGTCGTAGCTTCCAAGAGTGCCACGCCCGGTGGAAGGATCACATCTTGGAAGTCAGGACCCAATGCCCCCATGACACTATGCATGACGGTTGCATCACTGGACACAGGCACAGGATAAGTAGCCACGTAGTTGACCTGCGGTGGGGTAGATACAACCGGTGGATAAAAACCAGGAGGGGATTGCAACTGCGCATGAGGTACCGGGGGACTAAAGAACGATAATTGATCTATAGTCATGATCCTTCCGTTGTGTGGAAAGAAAACCACATGGAAAAGTGAAGAGACAAGGGCCCCCATGGCATAAACATAGTCACGACCAAGGAGAAGACTGAAATCTAATGCACCTTGGGTAACCAGTACGTCGATACAGACGTTTTTACCTCCCAAAGTAATAGGGAACTTTGGAATTTTTGACTGGTTCCTCCGTCAAACACCATCAGATTCTGTGCGACCGGCACAAGCTGTGCGGAGCCCAAATCTTGCCAAGTAGTAGAAGGCATAAGACTGACAGATGCACCCTCATCCAAGACAGTGCCAGGTACTACCTTATCATAGGCATGTACTGTAATTTGGAAAGGCACATGGGATGGAAGGCGGAAGGTGGTCGACTCCAGTCAAAGGAAACGACTGAACTACTTGGTGGAGGAATCGTATGATTGCCTCCTTGCTCTATAGGAACCGAAGAAGGACTCTCGGGATCTGCTAGGACAGGAGGGTCGTTTTCGGATTCAGGAGAATCTGACAAGACGAGAAGAACATGAGCATGATGCTCTTCAGAAACAGAGTGATCAACAGGCGGTGAACCCAAGTTGACACTCTTTCCGACCAATGGTTGGTCTGGAACAGGCTTAGCATAGCCAGGTTCAGAAAGAGGAGCCCAGACAAGAGAAGAATCTAAGTCAATCTCTTTGTCGACAGGGAGAGGGTCTGAAGAGAGCCTCTGATAACCAACGGGAAATTGGGGTGAATAAGCTGTAAGACTTTCCAAAACCGAGGAAGCTTTATCCATGAGCGGACAAAGGTGAAGGAGATGGTTGCCTTCACATAGCCTACAGGGGAATCGAATCTTCCTGTTCTTCTTACCATTGCCAGTTGATAGGGTAGCATCACCATGAGCTGCAGAGGACGATGAGGGGCAGGCCGGATCATGAGACCATACTTCTAAGATCCTAGGAATGCCAGGAAAATCACGAAGAAGATGGTCATCCTTGCACAATTTACAAGGAAACTTAACCTTCCGCAGAAGAGCAGAAGGTGTTCTGACCTGGGATGTACTCGGAGCAATAGCTGCACTTTTAACCTCTCGCTTATGAGACTTCTTCTTCTTCTTATCCACCTGGTTACTTGAATCCAGACTTTCATCAGGCGAAGTAGAAGATGAGAACGTAGAAACGGGTGAAGAAGGGGAGAGGTCCACCTTGGAATCAACATAATGTTGTTCGGGTGGAGGAACGGATTGACCAGTAATTGAGACACTAGGGACCACAGAGGTTGAGAAAAACCAAACAGGTAACCAAATAGTTAACCCAGGAAGGGACAACGTTGCCATGTAAGGAGCACCAATATTCCCAAAAGGAGGAAAATGACCAGGATTCCCATCAGAGGGGATTCCTAGGTTGGTGGACTTTGGAAAAGTTGCCATCCAAACCGAAAATCGTACACGAGGTTGAAAAAGATTCAAGACACACAATTAAATGGCCAACAAGCAGAATCTAACAGGGTGTGTGATCGCGGGTGATTTAATTTTAAGACACAAGGACATAACTTGACCTTTTCATCTTTAAAGAGTCGAGAAAAGGACAAAAAGATGACTCTAGTCCCCAGTGGAGTCGCCAAATTTTTGAGGAGTTAAATCCCCTCTACAGACAGAGGTGATCCCTACTAGCACAGACCGGGTCTAGCAACAATCATCAAATGTTATGGCACAAGTTCCTAATTGCAAATTAACAAACCAGTGATGAAGGCCTACCTAGATTCCAACGCTAGTGTTTGTAGGAGAGGTGGTGCTCTCGCTCCTCCACTTCGGCAGATCACAATCCCCACGATCTCCGTGAATGGACACCTGCACATACAAGAAACGACACAAACACAAGCATAAAATCTAGCATATGCAACTATATATCAGTCAGAAAGGATATAACTCATCATCATCACAAATAAAAATAAGAGTGGAACCATAACCAATAGTCGTTTATTAATACTTAATCAAAGAAGAATACAACCAAAGTTCTGACGCCGGATTCTCCTTTGGCGGGTAGTTAGTAGCACATGTCTTGCAAAGCTTGTTGGGAGTAAGGACAAGCCTCTCTCTTTGGTTCTTGGACAATAATCTCCTTGCTTGGATTTGGCCTTATGGGAATTAAGAAGGCTCTTGCAGCATGAAGCTCTTGGAAACTTGACAATTCTCAATCTCTGGAACTAGCTTGCCAAGGAAAATGGACAAGCTCTTAAAGATGGAGGAAGGGGAGTTGGGATCATCCACAATAATCATGGGATTGGCCATATCATCAAGGAAGCTTCCATGAGAGGTGGAAAACCACTTCCTCTCTATGGGAATCCATAGCCAAACCACCCAACTCAAGATAGATGCAGTCCAGGAATTTGTTAGGATGAAACTTCCGTCGTTTGTTTGTTAAAAAACAACTCAGATTATGGTTGGCATGGGTACGACTCTATGACAGAGCGCCAACTGGCACGCCCTCTTTGGAGGATTTTCCCCCTTGGCGCGAGGGCTGCACTATGGAACTGCGCCAATGGAAAAAGAGTTATTTTTAGGGTTTTTTACCAGGAGATGTCTTCAGGGTAAATAAAGCTCATGTTCAGAGGAATGCAATGCAAGTGTTTGTAGGCCATTTCACTTCTCATAGGTCCCGGAAATGAGTCCTCCAAGATGCGGGAGAGGGGTAGCAGGGACGGTGACAAATTGTTGTGTAACAGACATAAGTCTAGGAGTTTGTGGATTTGTCTCAATAAATCATAATTTTATTCCACTCTTTTATCCCTCCCCTTCTTTCAAGTTACAAGAATGCCCCTCATATATATTAGAAGGACTGAAGTGTCTGATAGGTGTATCTTGAAAGATTTATTCAAATCCTTCAGTTTTGTTGTGAATCTCTGCATGAGTTGCAGTTGATGACTCTGTTACTCAAGGGGAAACGGTGGAACCCTTCCCAGATATTGTTCGGGGACCTACTGACACTTGATATCCAATTTTTCGAATGATTTTGTTTATGAAGGTCAATCTCCCAAGGCTCACCAGACCTTGGGTTTTTGTGGGTTCTGATAGAGATTTTTTTCTACATCTACTTGATTTCTATTCTTCTTCTTAGTTATATACACCTACATAATTTAAATTTATCATCCAAAGTTGGGCACTGGCACAAGATCTTACCTTGGTGCATGCGTAGGTTCCTACCTTTCGTCTTCAATACTTGGCCCTTTAGAGACACAATCTATCACTTTTTTGACAACCTCCCCGAAAATGGCGTCGACATGTTGGGTACTAAGTTGTTCCTAAGGAATTAGCCTAATCCTCTATTCATTAATTTATCAACCTGGGGTTTGTCTTTTTATTACAAGGTTGCCGGCACATTCTATGCAGTGATAGTGCTTTAAATTACAGGGGCATATGTCAAACCAACATAAAACAGAAGCTGTGAAGAAATAATTTTCAAAAGATACCAAATATGATCATCTATAAACAAAAATGAATCACTCTGAAAAAATCATGGAACTGTTTAACTATCTTCAAAACAAATATTAAATTCCACCAAACCAATTATCCTTATTACAATGCGAAACTTCAGAATGTATAATGCTCTTCAAAAGGAATTTACTTTCAATCACTAATTACTTCAATCACTCCTAAATGCAAACAATGAAGTATGAAAATGGAAACTCACTCTATCACAAAGTAATATGGAAATGCACACAACTTAAATAATTACATCTAAAAACTCATCTAACCTAAATAGCAGATCTAAACTTTCATGTAACTGAAATGTGAGTCTAAAGATTCACAAAACCAAATAATAGATTTTAAGTATTCACACAGCGCAAATTGTAAATCTTAGGATCCACATAACTAAATTATAAATTTAAGAGTTCACACAAGAAACAACTATCATTCATATGAAAAGAAATGAAAGGTAATAGTACAATAAATACAACGATCTTTCCAGTGACTAGGCCCACAGTCTCTAGAAGTCATTGTCTTAAGGAAAGTTCAAAATAATAGATTAAAGTTGAACCATTCAAAATTTCATTGGTATCAAAGTAAATTACAAAACGGTCTGTGAAACTTCAAAGTAGTTATGTTGTTCACTTTTTACTGTCGTTGGGAATGATAAAAAATCATCCCAATTCTTTCTTACTAAAGTTTAATATATATTACAATGTATTTCCAATACTGGAATGATAAAGCTAACTTGAGAATCGAAATATACTTAGGATCGCTTATTTAAACTATAAAATCCTGAGATAACAGATCATATCTCCTCCTTGAATGTTCCGTGTAAATATATGTGAATCCTCAACCAATATGCCAAGATTAGCCCAACGATCTTTAAAACTTGGTTATTCTCCAGTGTCTCGAGGGAACAACAATCGTTCATTAGATTTCTCCTATACATAAATTAACTCAAATTGTAACGTTATGATATCTAAAGCACTCAAATTAACTCATTAACAAGGTGAAATACTAAGATATTATTAACTACTTTTCTAGATATTTTCTCTCAAATTGTTATAAACTATACTTAAAAGTCTTGTGAAATAAATATTTAATTGAAGAAGCAATGGGAAGAAACATACCAATTCCATGTACCAACAACCTTATGTCTCTCCAATAAGTATATGCAATGTTAAAGAAATATTTATGCAATCAAATATTATAGTGAGCAACAACATAATGAGCAAATTTTGTTGCATTACCTTTCGTTTGTTCTGGAGATTGTCTTTTTCTTCTTGTTCTTTGATTTTCTCTCATGGAATTTTGCATATTTTAGCTTCATGAAAGTTTCTTCCACAATAGACACAATTTTTATTATGTCCACCCCCCCTTCATTTGAAGTTCTTCCTCCCACGTCCTCTTTTGTTATTGTCTCCTCTGGTAGTATTTGTATTTCCTTTTTGAGCAATGCACACAATTTTTGGAATGGACTGTGATTCTTGCTTCTTCTTTCCAAAGGAATTTTCTCTTTCTTCCACATTTGCAATCAGGGTGTAAAACATTATTCTTTTCATTTGACCAATTTTTGCAAAGATTCAAGGTAGTGAGAGTAGGTAGGATAGAGAGCCTTTATGAAGGTAGTGAGAGGAAAATCAATCTTTACTCTGGTGCATACAAGTTCTAATTCCAAAATAGAATCATATAATTCTTTTAATTTCTTAAGCACACAATATGAATTATTAACTTAGATAATTTTTCTGATTACCTCCTTGCTTGTTGTAGCATTGTCGAGGATAAAATATTTCTTATCCTTACTTTTCCAAATTGTGAGTTCTTTGGTAGACGTGGGCTTGAATGGTGCTTCTTCCTTTGACTTCACTTCATATTCATTGCCTTAATCGTATTCTTTGACTTCATCTTTGCAAATTCCATTCCATAAATCATTAAAAATGATTATCTTTCTAAGCTACTTTGTGTAGTTTTCTTTACGAGTCAAAACTATACCAACTATGGAATTTAATGAATGCATTTCATCACAGACTTTAACTTTTATCAACTTTTATTACTTTAAAATATCTCTTAAAAATTAAAATATTTTGACCTTAATAATAAATTAAAAAAAAATATTTTCCTTTAAAAAGTTCTCATCAAGTTCATAACTTTGTAGGTAATTAAAACAAAAAGAGAGAAACTTTTTAATGTGAAACTAACATTGTTGCACAATATTTTTTCATACCTCCTGTTCACTTCTCATACCATATCCCAAAGCTCTAGAACATTAATGACTATGCATCATATCCATCATGATATACAGACCAAAACCTCCCTAAAGAATCAAAGGAAAACTACCCTGAATCTATTCTGGAGAAGGTTGCATAAAAACCTAATTTTTTACATCAACATGTTTTGCTCCATTGTCTGCCCGTTCCAATGATAGGTTGCTCAGTTATACACTCGCACTGCCAGCATGGGTTTTCATATGAAAACCCATGCTAAACCTCTTCTGGTAGATTTTCCCAAACTAGAGGAGAAGCTTCACTCACTAGAATCTTTGGGAACAGTGAGTTGGATATTGGTTGTTGTTGATATGGTCAAGCTCTCTCATTTGGTCCTCTTGATCTTATCATCATGGGCTTTCCCCTTGATATGTGGGCCTTCCTCCCTCTTTTTTGGATCCCTAACTCCCTCTCCCGTCCTATAAATTCACTCCCTTCCATCCCCAAATGGTTGGTCATTGATTGTTGCATCCCTATGCTAAGATTATGCTTACATGTTACCCATTCTAGCATCGAGAAGAAGTGCTTGAAGAGTCTTTTCTTGGACTTGGACATCCACCAAAAGGAGGTCTCCAACATCAAGGAAAAGGTTGTATGATTCCCTTTTTTATATAATTAATATATACATCTAATGTTCACTTTCCATAATTGTGTAAATGTTTATGCTATTAGCTTAATGTTCCTTGATCTATTACATAGTTTATGTTTGATGTATGTCATATATGCTCTTGTATCTTGCATAGTACTTTTATCTTCCTTACAAGTATCCGGACATGAAGAAAAACTGAGCGAGGCCTGGAGTGAAAGATTCAAAGCCATCTCCAAGGATCGAGCGATTAGCATTAGAGCGAGGTAGGTTTCTCCTTCTCTCTGCATTTGTCAAGAATAATCTAGGAAAGTGTATGTTAGATTGTTTAGTTTGTTGCTAGACCCACTCATTAGGCTAGAGGGATAGCCCGGGTATTTTCCTTCACAACAAAATGGTGACTCCACTAGGGAAACTTGCCAAAATAGGGCCAACACAGGTTTTCTAGCTTGCAATAAAAAATATATGGGGTACTCGCTAGAAATGGTGGGGGAAAAGTGAGAGAGTTCATCTCTTGTATCATGTAAAGGCAACATGTTTCTCTTGAACATGAAACTCATATGTTTCTCATGTCGGGTTTGGGACATCCTCACTTGATCACTTGCCTTCCTGGGTTTGGGGAATCTGTTTTTCCTCTCATCTGATCATACCATTCCATCATGATGACCTCTAATCCTATGTTGAGTCAAATGTTGCCAAACTTTGAAGTCATGTCACCAATATGTTCAAGAGAAGTCCTATCTGCAGTTCTTTACCACCTATACACTATCTGATTTTCTGCCACAGTCTTGGATCAGACTTATCTACTCTACTACATCCTTTTATTTCATGTTGATGCTGTGGGATTCATTATGGCCCTCCTTTGATGGATCACTTCATGTTGACTTCATCTCATCATCTGGGAAGATGGTCTAGAAACTCCCTTCTAGTACCTTAGAGCTTGCATGCCTCAAAGGCAAGTTCTTCGCATTTGACGATAGGTTTACATCATTGACCTTCGATCAGATGATTCCATGGGTGTTCAACTTTAGTTTCACTATTCATAGTCGTAGATTTTGTTGATTGTATCTTAAGAGACATTGTCGTCATTGGTGGTTTCTCTCGTGCCTGTTAATGGTTTACGTCATTAACTGATACTCATGTGGTTTTCTATCATGTTTGACTTTGACACATCTATCACATGTTGGAATTCGTACATTGATCAAGTTGAGATATAGCGCAAGACCCTGGATTTTGTCTAATAAAGTCTAGGTTGCGTGAAGTTATGAGTCATTCATGATTGTACACATGTTTCCTCTGGATGAATGGTTGTGACTATACTGTGGGTCCATATTCGTGATCCTTTCTATTCGGATGGCTATGACCATACAGAGGATCTTTGTACATGATCCCTTTTATATGGATGGTTGCGTCCATACAATGGAATCATGTATTATTAAATTTTTATTCATGTATCATTAGGCATGATTGTGAGAGACGTCATATATGTATATGTATATGTATATGCTTGATTTGTTGGTCTCCTAGCGGTGTTGTTCTCGTCCTTGCACTAACTTGTAAAGCATCTCCGCGATCACTTCTTGTTCTACCTTCATGCTTTAGGGGGAATTTTTTACATAATATTTTATCATAAATCTTGTTCACTTCCCATACCATATCCAAAAGTGCCAAAAAATTTACTACTATGCAGCATACCCATCATGATATGTAGACCAAAACCTCCTTGAAGAATCAAAGGAAAATTGCCCTAAATCCATTCTAGAGAGGGTTGCCTAAAAACCCAATTTTTGGCATCAACGTGTTTTTATCCACTACCTATGTGTGTTGATGGCAGGTTTCTCAGTTATACACTCACACTTCCAGCATGAGTTTTCATAGGAAAACCCGCATTCAACCTCTTCTGACAGGTTTTCCCAAACTAGAGGAGAAGCTTTGCTCACTAGAACCTTCGGGAACATCGAGCTGGCTATTGGTTGTTGTTGATATGGTCGAGCTCTCTCATTTGTGACTCTTGATCTTATCATCATGGGCTTTCCCCTTGATATGTGTACCTTCCTCCCTCTTTTTTGGATCCCTAAATCCCTCTCCCTTCCTATAAATTCACTCCCTTCCATCCCCAAATGGTTGGTCATTGATTGTTGCATCCCTCTGTTGAGATTAGGATTACATGCGACCCATTCTAGCTTGGAGAAGGAGTGCTTTAAGAGTCCTTGTTTGGACTTGGACATCCACCAAAATTAGGTATCCAAGATCAAGGCATAGGTTGTATGCTTACTTTTTTTAGCTTATTAATATATACATCTGATGTTCACTTTCCATAATTTTGTAAATGTTTATGCTATTAGCTTAATGTTCCTTGATCTATTAAGTAGTTTATGCTTGTTGTTTGCCATATATGCTCTTGTATCTTGCATAATACTTTGATCTTCCTTGTAGGTACCCAGACGTGAAGAACAACTAAGGAGCGAGGTCTAGAGCGAAAGATTCAAAGCCATCTCCAAGGATCAAGCGATTAGCATCAGAGCAAGGTAGGTTTCTCCTTCTCTCTGCATTTGTCAAGGATAAGATAGGAAAGTGTATGTTAGATTATTTAGTTTGTTTCTAGACCCACTCATTGGGCTAAAGGGATCATCTTTGTCTGCAAAGGGGATTTTCCTTCACAACAAACATATCCTTCCAATTCCCTCTCTCAGAATGAAGGTTCTTGATTTCGGTGCAACTAAACAAACTTTGGTTCTTTTAATAATGAATTCTAATAATAAAAACCAAAAAACACACTTGAACTTGGTTCTTTTTAATAACCACAGAAAATATAAATTGTATTCAGCCCAATAAGTTGGTTCATTCAATGAAGTGGAATAATTCAGAAGAAAATGATTATGCTCATTGCAAAGGCTATACAGAAGTAAATATTTCTACCTGTGATATTTTAATCACTAGTCCAAATCGAAGAAATAAATGGAGGTTCGAGCTATTAATGAGCCTCATCATTGGGTAATTATATGAGCCTTAATTCACCTCCTAACTTAGTCAAACCAACTATTCTCATAACTTATTGCATACTTTTGATTATATTTTGTTTATGAGATGAGTTAGAGTTGGATATTTTGCTTTGTGGTCTAATATGTTGGAAATAATACTGAGAGGGGGGGTGAATCAGTATTATCAAGGTAATTATTCCTTTTTCAAAACAACTGATATACGCTACTTCTGTTTAATTAACCTGCGTATATACGCTATTATGCAGAAGGAAACCCGCGTATACAAAGTCAACTTTTACTTAATCTTTTCTGATGGTGATTGTTAATCTGTGATGCATAATCAAATAACAGTAACCAGAGAGTAAAACAGAGCAGAGACACAATCACACACAAGAACACAAGATATAAGGTGGAAACCCAATGTGGGTGAAAACCACCTGCTGCAATTCATCTCTATCTTCTTTTCAATTAGAAACTTCTTTTACAATATACTGGTGCAG
>APFE031238016.1:2215-12861 GCA_000404065.3 Pinus taeda
ACACCTCTAATTATTCCACATTAATAAGTCAATCCGGGAACGTTTTGTTATTGCAAAGAGTAGCTCAATCTGAGGCTATTTGTCCGAGTAATGCTTAGTAGTATAGTGTTCAGAAGATTCAAAAGAAAATGGATGCTAAGCTGTAACTAAACTAACCCAAAAGATAGAATCACACAAGACAATTGATCAGTCAAGGGTACGGAAGCAATAACCCATCCCTCTAGAAACTGATAAAGAAAGGAAATTAGAGCATGGACTTATAGGTCTGGGAGCTAAGCAGCATCTTGCTGAGGCTCACTACAGCCTTAGGCCTTCTCTCACACCAAAACAACAAAGGCAGGTAAATGAAACGGCAGAAAGTAAAATGGAACAGCAAAATGGAAATGGAACAACAGTAAATGGAACAACAATAAAATGGAACAGCAATAATAAAATGGAACAATAGTAATAAAATGGAACAACAGTAATAAAATGGAACAACAATCCTTGACGAATTATGGAACAACAACCATCACCCGTATGTACATGTTCTATACTAATATAGCAATCTGAGAATGATGAATGATATAACTATGTTTCTAAATAGAGTAACGCTACTCTCAAGTCCCACAAATATGATTTCACATGGATCCAATGACAGTAACATTCATACCAACACTCTGTTACAGAAATAGTTGATTAAAGATGCAATTCAACCTTGAATAGATGCAATTGTATAGTGCAGAGAAATCATATGGAGAAATCATTCAGATATTGATTATAACAGAGCATAGCATATCATATGAAAGATGTATCAGATTACTAAATAATAAAGATAAACAAACCACACACAAATCATCGTATAATGATACAAAAGCAAGTGTCCTTCGGAGCCAGGCCCTTAGCTGCCAATGGTACACCGCCTTAGGTTACTCCAGACGCAAAGATGAAATAAAAACCAAGTCTTTTATATTAATCGCATCAACAAAAGTATAACAAAACCAGGTCTCAGTGAGACTCGATTGTCAAAGTTTGTTTTGAAACTGTAAAATTACAAAAACAGTCGTCCTCTTGCTCAATGACACTGTGACTTTATATAAAAGTAATGACGGAGGTATCTAGATAGTCAAAGATAAGTAAAACAGCGATCCCTCAGGATCAAAGATCCTGAGGGATTCACTAATCGTTTAATCCTTCTCTTTTCTTTCTTGCGTTTGCCGACTCGGTATCCTTCATTCTTTTCCTGGACTATTCAGCTCTAATTTTGCTTGATCTTGTTCGCATCCGGTTCCCCGCTAGAGGGACAACAATTATTTTTCCTCTGCTTCTCGCTTTTGGACGACAACTCCTTGCTTCCACGTCTTCCTGCATGGAAAAATGTCAATTATTAGCACTTGAGCTTCCTTTGTATATTTTTGCACATTTTATCAAAATCCTTTATCTTCTTTGAATTCATAATGCAGAAAAGGTTAGAATTATTATTGAAAAACCACTAGATTGCTTGTCAAAAGCATACCTTCCAAGTGCTCCACACCATGGCAAATGAAAAGAAAGATGAGGGGGCAAGAGATCCTATCAAAATCTTGCTCGAAGAAGTCCTCGAGTGGCAAAGGAATGCGATGATAGATAGCCTTGTGCAGATCCTTTAGCAGCTACCCAGAGGCAATGGATCAGCTTCCAACAGCTGCTCTGGAAATGCCACACTATTTAAGGTATAAGTTAATTTTGAAATCCCCATCTTCGAGGGTCAAATAGACACAGATGCTATAGATAAATGGTTAAATCTGCTAGATGGGTATTTTCTATCCATGAATTTTCGAGTTGAGAAAAGATTATTTTCGCTCTTCTCAAAGTAGCCCCCCATGTCAAGGACTAGTGGGAAACCTACTGTGAGCAGAAGGATGAAAGCATTGGTTCACTATTTTCAGTTGCACCCACTTGGGATTCATTTCGAGATGCCATCAAGGAGAAGTACTACCCTATCAAAAGCTATGAGGAAAAATACATAAAGTAGACCATGTTGCGACAGGGAAGGGACCAAGATGTGCTAGAGTTCACAAATATTTTTCATACCATTCACACACATTTGGGTATCAAAGATTCTGATCTGCATCTAGTACTCAAATGTTGTGGTTGCCTACATAGACACATCCAGGAAGAGATGGAGTTCTTGAACATCTCCTCACTTGACACAACGTACCGATACGCTATTAAAATCGAGCAAAAGTTCAAAGAGAAGAAGAAAGATTTTGGATCTGCGAATTCGAAGACTAAGGGACAAAGCTAAGGCGGGGTGACCCAAGACAGCCCGTCAAAGCACAAGAAAAGAACAACACCACGAAGTCAAAAAAGAAAACAGGAAAGTGGTGTGAGTTCCACAAGAGCCCCACTCACAACACGAGTGAGTGTCGGACCAAGTAGTCGATGGTGGTTGAGATGAAGGCTTCCGAATCAGATGCATATTTCGACCCTGAGCCAAAACTCGACAAGGGGAATGGCAAAGGGAAGCAGATCATTGATGTGGATCCCAGCACCATTGTTTCCACCACCAAGATCCAAAAGAATGAGCTCAAATATCGAGAGGAGGGGGAACGTCTTTTCCACTCACAGATGTGGGTGAAGGGTTCGCTGCTCCAATTTATTGTCGATAGTGGCAGCCAAAAGAACCTCCTTTCAGTAGAGGTCATGAAGCGATTGGGCCTATCGATTACACCACACCTACAGCCATACAGTATCAAGTGGCTTCATGAAGGACGAGATCTCAAAGTTTTCTAGCAGTACTACCTTCCCTACAACATCAAGCCCTTCACAAACGAGGTATTGTGTGATGTTACATCTTTGGATGCTTGTGATGTACTATTAGGCTAGCCATACTTGTGGAAGCGACATGCTATGTATGAGTCAAGGCCTCATGCAGTCATTATTTCTTTGGATAATTCATTATACAGGATACTGGAGGTAGGCCCACCTACAACCACCTCTTTGATCTCTACTAAGAAAGGCAACAAGCTCATCTCCCAGACTAGGAAATTCATTTTCTATCTGATTCGCTCCCAAAGTAAGGCAAAGATCATCACCACATCCATGACCCCCGTGAAGGGTTCCTCCACACAACAGTAGCAGCAAAGAAATATGGTCATGATAGAACACAGGAACAACTTCTCCTCACCCACAGGGGTACCACAGAAGCTTCAGGTGCGCAACAAAGTCTGGTTGCATCTATAGAAAGAATGCCTTACAAGAGCCCATTAGAAGCTCCGACCACATCGACCTGGTCCTTACACCATTACTAAGGCTGTGGAAACTAATGCTTTGGAGCACAAAATTACTCCATTCCTTTGCCTGCAGTAAGTGTTTAATGTGTACAACCCTTGAACATGCTTCCCACCATTACTGGATACATCCGAGATTGCTGAACAACTCACCAAGGACCAAGTTCAACAGATGGAGGAACTCAATGCAATGGGGACCATTGCTTCCTAACGGGGTAGGAATGATCCAAGTGGATGTTGGTGGCCACCCACATATCCCATTTAGACCCCCACATGTGTCTCTTTCAGTTTTTCAATTTCCATAATTGTAGCACAATTTACTATTTTTTTCGGGTCCTCAACTTCCGGAGCCATTTTGAGGCCCTAAACAACGTTTTTTGGGAAATCTGGGAGCAACATGGGTCTCTAGGAGCAACATGGGTCCATGCACTAATTTTGCTCTTCCCAAAAATATAGTGCTCAGATAAATCTTTCTAACAAGCTATTGTATGTGTCAAATGGAGATCGGGTGCCAAAGTTACGACAACGGGAAGCTGATGTATCAACTTACCCAAAACGGGGCCCACAATTTGGCGTTTCATCTTCTAGGGTTAGGTTTTGGGATGTTAAGGGTTTTCCATTATTTCTCAACAATAAATAGGCTTTCAAGCCTCATTGTAACACAGTTTAGAGGCATGTAGCTACCACATCTCTTCTCAGAGATAAGCTACCATCGCCCTAGCTGGTTTATTTCCATTTCTATTTGTAAGCAAATTTTAATATTTTACATTAATGAAATGAAGTATTATTTCTGATGCACCTTTATGTATATGGCTATCTTTGTATTTTGTTGTGTTCTTATTTAAATCTAGATCGCTGCACCTCTAACCTCGTCCAGTCCCACTGTGATAGCGCTAGCATGCTATTCTCTGACTTCTAGAGGGGTGGATGGTTGCGCCTTAAACAAGAGCTCGACGATCTGAAGGTTTAGCTCTAGCTGAAACTTTGTCATTTCTTCCCTTGCCTTGCGGACCTCTGCTACTAACCTGTGGATCCGAACTTCTGTTGGTATATCTACTGGGATGGCCAGCTTCGAGATGCTTTGGAAAGCGTCGTCTATAACACGTACCAACTGTTGATTATGTGACACCACTTCATTGTGCTGCAAGCTCAGTTGTTCCATATTGATTTCCTACTCACTCAGGACTTGTAGTGCACAACTCTCCCTAGCACGCAACTTTGCAGTTATCCCATCCTGTAAAGCATATAAGGTCTCTAGCGGAAGTGCAGCCATATTGAGACCAAGACCTTTCAATGCACTAACCGTAGGCTTGTCGGCCTCATTTGATGTCACTAATGCTCCTTTCGATAGCACTATGGTATTCATCATCTGCGTGTGCAACATCTGCTCTATTGCTGTTGAGCTGACTGCGAGGTTGGCTGAAAGGGTACCAACCTAAGGAGGTCGCACCTGTAATTCCTGAAACTATGCTCTAAGGGCCCTCAACACAATTTGGTTCTCCTACATGAAATCTTGAACAACCTCATTGGTGACATTGTGCACCATCTTAACGATGTCATGTAGATCACCCTCAATTAGGGTGATCAGGTCAATAGACAATTTTGATGCCTTAACCTTCTTACACGACCCTGGTCACTCTGTTGGGTGCTGGCGCTTTAGCTATATCGATGTGGTTTGTGGGTCCGCACCTCCCTCTTCTGTCTCTGCTTCCTGCCCCATGAAAGCATCGTTTGGCCCTTGCCCACCTTTGCAGCTACCTCCTGCGCTGCTGCGGCCTTTTCTTGCTTATTTTCTTTCTGTGCCATGTCTCATGTTGCCTGCACTTTTGTTGCCGCTACTTCCTTCCTTTGATTTTCGGCCAACTGTGCGATGCACAACTTGGCCTCGTATTTCTTTGTTTTTTCCACTAACTTCTCGATCTCTGCGATGTCTGGGGTGCACCACTCCATCAACCATGCCTCCAGTACATTGAAAATGACGTTTTCAGTGGCTACGAAAGGTAGCTTTGTCCATTGTTTAATTGGGTCCTTGTGTGCTCTTATATAGATGTTATGCATGTCTGTTTTGAATTCTAAAAAACTATGTAGACTATTGTAAATAGTGGATGACAACCGTGGCTTACAGTTGATCCCCATTCTGAGTTTCATCTCCATGAATACCCAAAAGATTTTACTAATGCGAATCCTCTTAGTATCTTTTGTTGCCCAGAGTGAAGTGTACTTTGCGGCCTCTAGCAAATCCCTATCAATTATGGGGAATTAACTATCCTCCAACAATTCCCTAGCTACAAGCACTATGGACAACAGAAGCCGTGCATAGTGGAATGTTCTGCCTAGTTCTTGAACTTCGCAGAAATTTTCTAAAAACTCCTTACAGAGGAACTTGAACCAGTTAAACTAGACCCCCACCGTGCACTACTCATCTAGTGCTACCACTGGCGTGGGTACTTCGTTCGTGCAGCACTTGTGCATGACATTTCCTGCTAGGATTTGGGTCGCCACACACACTGCTTTCTCCTTGATGCTGGAGATGGTTGTTGGCATTATGATACCTATGTTGTACTTGATGGTAACTAACTCATCTAAGATGATAAATTATAGTGTAGAGAAAATCTCACGCACTTTTTGAAGAGAAAAGTTCACGCACTTTCATGCAAAGAAAAGTTCCTTTCATACAGAGAAAAGTTTCTCTCATGCAGAGAAAAGTTCACAAACTTTCATGCAGAGGAAAGTTATCGCACTTTCATGCAGATAAAAGCGCACGCACATGGGAAATCTTATGGTTGGTTCATGGTATTAGTCTGACAACTTTTGATCCTATGGTTTTGGTTCATGGTATTGCATCCAAAAGAGTTGAACCCAAGTATTGGGTTCGTGGTATTGTTTTGTTATCGTTTTGGACCATGGTATTGAGTAAGGCCTAAGACTATAAAAGGAGAAGAAGATCATTAGGCAAATGCATGGAAAAGGACTTGAATATCTAGTGTAGTATGAGATCCACTATGCAGGATATGGGTTATGATGCATTGCTTGATCTGAGCTAAGGAGGGATCTCACCAGTTGATGGAGAACAAGATCTAAGGATAGATCGGGATCAAATGGTTTGAAATGAATCATCTTTATATGGTTTTATCATGGATAGACTAGATCTGAATTATTGATGCATGTTTTTATTGTATGCATGTTATGAGCTAGGTATGACTGATGTCTGAAATAGTCACAAAGTCAGGTTGGCTTTAGCGAAAGCGCGTATATACGCGGGTTTGATTCATCGTAGTAGCATACACATAATGAAGTATGATGTTTGAAGTTGCAGTTGGGTTTAATTGTTATTGCAGAGTTCTATAGTCTGCTTTATGTTCTGGTGATTGTGTTGTTGATAGGGTTTCAGTGTTTCAGTGATTCAGAAATTGATGATGCTAGTACTGATTGTTTTGTGCTTCAATGATCTTGATGGGTCCAGTATGAAAATTGGATGAAACATGGTCTTCAGATTATAGTGTTGTGCTTCAGGAGTATCCAGTCTGAAAATGTATAAAACGTGGTACTTGGAGGAAGAAAGAGAAGGTTGTTACCTTCTGTAGGTCAGCACCTTCATACTAGTAAGTGGATTGGCTAGTACAAGAGCTAAGGGGGTTGTAGCTCCCTTCCAGGAGAGTCTGGAGAATGAGAGAAGGTTGTAGCCTTCTGCAGGTAGAAGCCTGCGTACTGCTATAAGACTGCACCAGTACAAAACTATTGTAAAAGAAGTTTCTTATTAAAAGAAGATAGAGATGACTTGCAGCAGGTGGTTTTCACCCACATTGGGTTTCCACCTTATATCGGTGTTCATGTGTGCTTCTTGTGTGTGATGATCTATTATGTTTTACTGCACCTGCTTACTATACATATGGTTAAAGAAGTTCTGATGCACTAACTAAAGATCAACATTTAATGGATTAATTAAATCATAAGTATTCTGGATATACGCTAGTTGCATTAGACACAGTTGCATTGAATTAGCGTATATGTATCTAAGTATGGAAGTGAAAAAGTTTTATTGATTTGATAATACTGATTCACGCCCCCCCCTCTCAGTATTATTTCCAACAATTGGTATCAGAGCAGGTCCTTTTGGTAGAAGCTTGATCGCTTGAAGGAGATCCGTGGAACTATGGGAAAGAAGCTTGAGAAGAAAGCACCTAAGAAGAAGAAGACATCTCAGAAGAATTATGACAGTGGGTGTATGGGTTAGGGAATATGTGGAAGAAGCACATCAAGTTCAGAATCACTTCAGAATGAATATGAACAAGATCTATCAGGTATGAATTTGTTATCCTCTGGTGATACATATATTTATCCTCTTAAAGATGATGAAAGTGATAGTGAAACAACTGAATTTGCGCTTATGGGTGAACCAGAAAGATATCAAATAGAGGCAAAATTTAGAAGGCCTACAGACAAAATTAGAGATCAACAAGATCTGTTGAACAAGAAGGAATGTGCCTTCAAAGAAGAATCTACCAAACTAAAAGCTCAACTAGAGGAGGGAAATAAGGTAAGGAAGTTATTCAAGGAAAAATGTCAAAAGTTGCAGGAGGAAGTGACATCATTAAGGAATGAAGTCAATGAAAGGAGCACAATCATCAAGAAACCCATAGATTGATCCAGTTATTATGAAAGGCTTGAAGCTACAATCCGCTCGCTAAAGGAAGATCTTGAGGAATCAAAGAAGCAGAATAAAGGACTACTCCAAGCTATTGAAAAACAAGAGAACGAAGTTCTTGAATTAAGACATCAGTTGGAAGAAGGAAGGAAAGATGAGGAGAACATAAAGAAGCAGTATCATGAAAAGGAAGAGCATCTTCAGATTGAGATAAATATTCTAAATAATAAATTAGAAGAAAAGGATAAGCTCTTACGATTTCAAGACAATACTAAAATTTTGGATGATATTCTTAGTAGTCAAAGGTCTCCTGCTATCAAAACTGGTCTTGGTTTTTATGAATCTACTGAAGATGAATCTAGCTCACAAGGAAAGGAAAGGAACTCTAATGAGAAATCTGAAATGCTCAACAAAGAGATGAGAGGAAAACCCCATCAACATCCAAGGAAAGAAATACTTCAAAGAAAATATTTTACTCCTCCGATGAATAATGTTGAATGTTATGTATGTCATAATCTTGGACATGTTGCAGCCAGATGTAGAAGAAGAATGGTTCAAGATCATCACACAGAAAGATCGTCACATTACTTTCATGGATACTGCTTTTCTTGCAATATGTTTGGTCACAAAGCTGTTGATTGCTACAAAAGGAATATGAAACATGTAAGGTGTTATGCATGTAACAAGCTTGGACATATAGAAAAGGAATGCAAGAATAATGTACGGGCACCATACCAAAAGGAGAAAACTTCATCACGCTTGAAGATATGGAAGAAGAAGGAAGTACATTCAGAAAGATGTGGCACAACAAAATATACTTAGACACAGCACAACACAGACATAATAGACTCAGGGGGAGCTGAAAATATAAAACTACAGCGTTATGAATCTCATATGCAAGTTCCATAAATAGAAGTCACGTATATACACAAGTTGGCCACTCCACAGTCGCGTATATGTCAGTCTGAGGAAAAGTAGTAGGGATAGGGCTCAGGAAAAAGGGTCTGATAGGATGCAGTCCATTTGCTCTGTTTAAAAATGGTTACAATCTGTTGATGATGTGAGGAAATATCTTGATACTTGTATGATGTTTAGAAGTGTTTTTGATCCTAACTTGATGATGATAATCCCTTGATACTTCTTGCTGATATATGCATGATCAGATCTGATAGTAAACAAGATGGCACAGGTTCAGGAGGAGCATATAATATTCTAATGCTGCATTGTTGGAATTATGGTTAGTAGTCCTTGGTGATGATGCTTATATGGCTAAGTGATATATGTTGCTATGGTTATGAGTTGTCCATGACAAAATCTCATATGTTTCTTGGGGTTACATAGTTGATCTTCAGATCAGATTTGTGCTTGATTCTCTAATAATGCATATATGGTGCTTACATGGTGATCTTCATAAGGATAAGGAGAAGTACAAAGCTTGTATACACATCTTCATTACTTGATGATGAGTCTATCATATGTTGCTATCGTCATATGCATAAAGGTCATATAATATAGTTGATGCAAGTCTCCTATAGTTCTTGGCTCTCACATGCATGAGGATTCCTTCGGTTGATGATCTTGAGCTAAAGATACATAGTACTATATACAATATGTTGGATACATGAATGATTACTCAAAATTGCATTGTTGGAGACATGATGATGTTCAAATGACAGATTGATACTTACATATGTTTATTGATACAGATGTCCCCGAATGATGATACATGGATGATATATAAGATCATGCAGATCTTGATGTTGATGAGATGGCTATGATGTCTTTCAAGAGGATGAGTTGATATCTATATGCAGACAGAGCTTGCTACATGATATTTACAGGTTGCTGATCTGGAAATGGTTGTAAGCGAGTTTTATGAAGAACATCCACGTATATACGCAAGTTTATGTGGATGTCGTCACGTATATGGTGTTTTTGAAGAAAATCACTGGGGACAGACTCTGGTTGAAGGAAGTCTAATATGGGTCTGACAGAGACCATATGAAAAAGGTTCAGGGGGAGCAGATAAACTTCTGATAATGCATTGTTGGCATTATCTTAGAAGCTTTTGGTTCAAGTACTCAGTTGTTGTTGATTTGAAGTAGAACAAATGCAGAGGGAGAACATCAGGAGAACATGGTTGCTGATCTGAATAGTGATTGATAGATGTTGTTGATATTAGTTATTGATAACTTTCATAGTCTTGCTCTAGATATTTTGTCTCTATGTCATATATGTATTTTGTTATCAAGGTCATGTAACGACCTATTTTGGTTTCCCCTCTATGCCTGGGATGAATGATGTAATGTACTTGTTTATCATGAGTAAACTTTTGGTGTAAGCCCACTTGGATGGATGGATGAGTCAATATTTGTATATCCTCACTTGGTTGAGATATGGGTGTATGTATGAGTCTTTGGTGATAGGAAGGTAATTTAAGATAGAGTCATGTTCTTCTTGCAGAACATCTTTTTGTAGATCTTGCCTACAGTCAGGGGGAGCATGAAAAACACACTTTAGTAGTATAGAGACTCACCATGTACTTAGGGGGAGCATGGATAGATTGGTACACCTTGGCATATACAAAGGGGGAGCTCATTCAGAAATTTCAGCAGGCACTCACGGGGAGTATGGAGAGTAAAGGAAGAGAATATCTTGGTCCGCCCTTTGCCCTTGATGTCAAAGGGGGAGAGTGATTTGGTATTGTTGCCATCAAGTCCAAAGGGGGAGATTATTGGCATTATGATGCA
>APFE031238020.1:0-13473 GCA_000404065.3 Pinus taeda
TTTCCATTAGTTCTGGAGTGTTCAATGACCTTTAGAATTTCCTCTCCCAGAGTGTCAAATAATGCTGAGTAGAACTCGATCGCCCAACCATCTGATCCTGGGCTCTTGTCCTTCTTAAAACCTTTGATCGTGGCTTCTAATTCCCCCATTGCAATTTCCTTTCTCAGTTCCATTGATCTGAAAATCACTCGTGAGTGATCTCAGTTAAATAATTAATGAATGAAGGTATTACAGACTCATGTGATGGTGTGTGTCTATGTTATTTTAGGCAATGGATCGATTAGATTGAAAAATACACAGACACTAGAAAATGGAAAACAGTAAGGGAAACATAGTAAGCAAATACAAGAACACAGCACATTAATAAGGAGTTCACCCTATTCTCCAAGGCTACGTCTTCGGTCCAGCTTTAAATGGTGGCCTTATTTTATTATGTCTTTAAAGAAGAGATTTACAATGAGGAGATCAACTTGAGTCTCCTGAAACAAATAATGCTTGGTAGGGTGCTTCTTGGATTCCCCAAGCCACTAGAGTGCACAGACTCTTTCCTTACCAAGTCTTAACTGCTCTAGTATTCAATGGGATGAGTCCAATGTGGTGCTCAATTCCCGACAGATGTCCTCACAGGGATCGCTTGAACCTCTCAAGCCTTTTGTCTACTCGATTTTGCCTTATGCTGCAGGTCAGCTCGGCTCTCTGTTTCTTTTCTGCCTCTTGCTTTACTGTCTCTCTCATCTTTTTTTTTCACTGTTTTCTTCTCTGATTCTTTCTTGTTCTGTTTTATGTATGTTGATGGCTTAAAGCCAAATTGTCTCATGACTGTTCGCTTCCTCTTCCGCCCCTTCAGATCTTTTGCTGATGTTCACTTGGAGTTCCCTGCCTCTACATCATTTCCACTATGTAACGTCTCACAGGGAAGTGGCCACTAGTCCTCTCACAAATTGCGCCAGCTCTTCCTCAAACGGTTTGATATTTTGGTTACGCTATGTAATGATTCATTCGCCAACTCAACGGTCAAATCGGACTTCAGACTTTTATATGTCGTGGCTTAATTCCCTCGTCAAATCCGGTTTCCCATCGGGCATAATCTCCACCATCAGATCTGGAGCCTCCAAATCCTACGGTGTTCTTTCATATCACATGGTTGACTTCTCGGACGTTAGCCTGCGATGAGAGGTGGTTTTCTCTCTCTTCTTCCGGACACGCATCATGCAATGAATGGAATCACTCGTTTTCTGCCAAATCCGCTTATCGCCCAATATGTCTACGATATTCCGCCGGTTTTTGGAGCACGGGGCCTGCCTTTTGCTTTAGTGCTTTTCCCACGGTTTTCATCTTTTCCTTGTGACCGAGCACTCGAGACCTTTCCATTTCAAGGGGTTAACACTAATCGCGCATCAGAAACGGCCTCCGTTTTCTGATCTAGACTTCCTAACTGCTAGTTTGCATCCTACGTGATCTCCATGGGCCTCGGTTAGCGCGCTTTGGCCAAGGTCCTCATCGTTCCTTGTTGGCTACAAACTGCCACTATCTAGAGGTCTTCCTGATAGCTCTTCATTCACAAGTTTTTGAAGTCTGTCCTTATTTAATACAGTCATAGAACTCTAATAATTTTCATGGATCCAATTTGGATCATCCATGCCTGCCTCCTGATCCACATATCGAGGGAAAAGCTGGGCTACTTGCATCATTTTGACTAGATTAGCATCAGGAGGGGCCTTGTAGATCTACTTAAAGTGAGAGTTTGCAAGGGTGGCCAACTAGGGGAAGGTATTGACATATTGGCCTTGCTCGTTCAAGAGTTGCCAGATGGTGTTCATGTTTTTCCTACCATTTGCAAACTTATGATAAAATTTTGTGTTGTCATCTCCCTTTAGAAGTCAGGTCGCCCTGCTCCTCAGCCTCCATGCTTCCTCACAATCCATTAGAATTTCCCTTCTAGTGGTGTAAAGCTTCGAGAGTCTAATTTTTTGTTCATTCATTCTGAAAGCTCGTACCAAATCATTTTCTATCTCAATAATTTCCTTCTCAACCTTCAGGAGGGTTTGATCATCTTTTAAGTGCTTGTTGTGTTTCTAGATTTTGGATAGCTTCTTCAGCTCCATGAGGTTTTTGGAAAAACCCTCTAATATGTTGCCACACTCACTCGAGGGGTGAGCCTTCCAAAAATCCTTGATCATCTGAATATAAGTGGGGTCTTTGAGCCAGGATGAGCTAAACTTGAATGGACCTTTTGGCTTTCGAGGACCTCCTCTTATTTCCATGAAGATAGGTAGGTGATCGAAGACCCCTCCCGAGCCTACCCATTGTCTGTGGAGAAGGCCCAATGTCAAGAGCACTTCCTTAATAAGAAAATGATCCAGTCTTTGCGCAAGGCAATCCTCTCTGGTTTTGTTGTTCCTCCAGGTAGGCATGAGCTTGGCAAAGGGAATGTCTAGAAGATTATGGGATTCCATCAGATTCTCAAAAAAGGCAGATAAGGGGTCCTGCCGAGCAGGATGCCCCCAGGATTCAGAGAGTCCTAAGGAGAAGTTTAGGTCCCCTCCCAGAATTAGATTATCTATCTGGAGAGCAGTGGAGCCAAGGCGATGGTCCCAGAAAGAAAGCCTTTGTTGGGAAGGCCCATAGACATTAAGAATTTGAAACTCTACTCCCAACTCCGATGGGAATAGGTCAACTCGTAAGTGTCTGTGGCCTCTCCAATAGTTACAGATATTTAAAGTGCGGGGATTGAAGCCCAGAGCAAGGTCTCCTAATCTTCCATTAGCATATATTTCAAAAAAACTCCATCCAGTGAACATGGCCTCTAGGAGGCGAGTAATGGTGTCAGCAGGTCCCAGAGTCCCTTGGAGAAGGATGATATCAATAGGAGAGGTATGAAATAGTCTACGAAGGGCTAGTCTCTTTTCAGGTCTAGCCAACCCTCTATAGTTGAAGGAGGCAATATTCATGAGGGGGGGTCAAATGAGGGGTTCAACGCTCTAAGTACCCCATGAATGGTAGATTGCTTTCCCAAGGCAATTTCGCCTCCAGCTTAGAATTGAGCCTTTGAGAGAGAGGAGGGTCGACCCCGCGGGAGATTGGGAGGGAAGGGGGTCATGGAGGGATCAACACCAATGAGATCCTGAGAGATTAGTTTATGTTTTTCCTTGGATCTGGTCTGGTATCGAGGGGAGGGGGGCCCAACTACAGGATCAGGTGCACCATTGGCGCGGGGGAAGGGAGGAAGGGGAGGTCCAAGAGGAGGGATTAAATGGGGGGGGTGTGGGGGGATGACCAGAGGGGGCCGAGAGGGAATGGCCAGAGGGGGAGGGTATTCAAAATCTTTCAAAGAGAAATCTATCAGAGATTTAGATATATCATCGATAGCATGATTGCAAGAGGGAGAAGAAGAGATTTGTTGCTTACCCGAAGAAACCACCGACCTAGCAGTCTCTCTTACCCTAGTGAGAGGAGGGGAGGGAGGCTGAAGCTGAGGTCTGCCGCATTTCTTCAGGGTCCGCTGCGAGAGAGACATGTCTGATTGTGGAGGTTCACTTTGATTCCCTTCATCTTTTTTATGGAGTTGCTTCCCCTAATTCTGGTTTGTCTTTGGGGGAATTGTCCTCCCAGCTTCCCCTCTATCCTTGCCTGAATTGTTTTTGTTGAGGGCGAAATCCTTAAAGAGATGCCCAACCTTGTGGCATCTCCTGCACCTGAATGGTACCCCTTCGTAGTCCAAGTTCTGCATGCAGGATAAATTCCTCCATTGAATTGTAATATATTCCTGTAGTCCGCCACTAGTATCAATATGAACCAGAATTCGTGCATACGCCATTTACCTTGTTGAGAGTTAGGACTTATCATATTCCAGATAAGTCCAAGGGAGTTCCTGATATGCCTAAAGATGCCTTCAGACCAAAACTGAAGGGGTATTCCAAGCAGTCTATCCCAGAGAGGGCTAGCACCTAGTTGTTCTCTTTCTGGGTCGAAAAGTGGTGTCCATCGCCAAAGGAGGACCAGAGCTTGTTCGATGTGCCAAACTGCTGAAAGGACCCAGTTGGTATGCTCTGCCCTGGAAAACCGAAGTGCAAACCATCCTTTTACAAAAGTCTGAACCACCAGTGGTTTGGCTAGATGGTCGCCCCAAACCTCTGTGACCCACTACTTTAATTTGGAAGCGTTGTAGAAACGACCTCTGACTCTTCCAACTAGCACCCGCTCGGTTGTATCCATGGCCTCACTCCACTAGAAACCTCGCCCAGACTTAGGAAGACCTCCAAATAGTTTGGTCTAAGGATCCTCTACTTTTTTAATTTCTGAGTTCCTTCATAAGGGGAGGGGTTTTGAAGGGATTCACTGGAAGGGTTAGGCTCAGGAACAGGGTCACCCAGGGGAGGGATTGAGGGAAAAACCCCGGTGATGGGGGGGACTTCAGTAATATTGCTATATGGGGGGGTTGAAGAAACTGGCACAGGGAACCCTAAAACAGAGGTGGCGGGATCGATGTTGGTCACTGCAGAGAGGTTGCGAGAGCCGACAGAGAAGGGGAGAGATGGAAATCATTTGTGGATATGCCCAGATTGGGATCGAGGGATTAATCTACGAATTTTAGGGTAGAGGGGGACAAGGGTTGGGCTATGATGTCAAGGATGGAAGGGAAGGCCTCTGAGAAAGTAGCAGCTGAGCACGAGGGCCCTAAGATTGAGGGGAGCGAGGAAACAGTGTCGGTGAGTTCACAACCATAGTGAAAACTACTTGTCAGGTTAACCTGAGGAGAAGTCCAGATGGAGGTGCCCGCTAGAGGGTCTTCCGAGTAGTCGACTAGGTCCTCCATAACCACCTCTATATTCTCGTGCCAGTTGCCTTCAGAACCCTAGGTCTCCTGTCATTGTAGTGACCGGGTGACAGGCAGGGGCTTGTCGAGGAGGAGGGCAAGGGTAACAACCCAAGCAGTAGATAGGAGTATTGACCGTAACGACGACATAAAAACGAGCACAGTGATAAGAAAAACGGGACAACGTACGGGAGGGCAGAGGGTAATGCAGTGTATTCAGGCAGCCGCAGGGGAGGCACGGGCTGAGAGAAACAGACGAAAATCTAGCCCCATTCCTTCCATCGCTTCTCCATCCTTTTGCTATTGTTGTTGTGTCCATCCTTAGAGTATATATATATATATATATATATATATATATATATAATATATATATATATATATTTATATATAATATATATATTAAACTATATATATATATATATATATATTAATATATATATATAATATATATATATATATATATATATAATATATTATATGCACTGTTGTTAACTTTTATTAATAAAAATAAATTACAGGTTTAATTAATATTTTTAAAAATGAATCGAAATTATATTTATTATCTTTGCCGACAGGCATTATATTGCATAGGGATTTTGGTCAAACCCATAACCCTAGAGGCATGAGCTAATAATTAGATAAAAAAATCTCCCTTTACATGTCTTTTCCATGTTTCTAGTGTTATCTTTTAGCAATATTCTTACTAGCCAACTTAGTCAGTTTTCCTTGGATTTTGCTTTGAAATTGATTTAAAAACTAGCACAACCACATTAAAAGTATTAATGTGGTTGATATAGTCAAAGATTTCATTTGTATCTACCATTGATAAATATATAACAATAGAAATATATAATACAAAAAACAATATTACAATAAAAATATTATTATTACCATTATTATATATTAATAATTAAATAATTTATATTAATCATTTTTTAAAATCAAATGTATTTATTTATATTTAAATTTTAAATTATGTATATAAATTAATTATTTAATTAATAATAATAAAAATGTGGTAACCACCTCAAGATTTGATATATGTCCATTAATACCTGGATTCATCCACATTTAAACTTATAAAATCATAAAAATCCTTTTAGAACTAATTTCACCAAGGGTAATATAGGAATGCATGGTGGACTTACTTGCAGAAGCTCTAGAGAAGAGAATAGAGAACATAGACAAAGGGGAACAAGGTGGGTGTCTTGGCCTGGTCAAGTTTGTTGTCCTAGACACTGACAATTCGACTCTTAGCAAGATGCCTTCCCTATATTATGAAGAAAGTGTGCTTCCTCACCTTTGTTGGGTATTCCTTAACCTTCAAGTTAACTCTATGAGCTTTTCCTAGTATACTTTTGGAAAAAAAAAAGATTTGCCTAAGCCAATGTAAATTGCATGGAAGTTTGAATAGATGTTATAGGAATAGCAACGACAAAATGCATGTGCTAAAAATCACTACTTGTTCACATAGTTGTGTTTCCCTTAGCTATGGTCAGTCAATTTATGTGGGCTCGGCACCCTTTGTGTTGCCACATTATTTTGAGTTTTGTGTTAACTCGAAATCAAAGGCTTGTTTTTGTGTGAACCTATTATTGATGTCGATCATGGCCGGTTGCCTTTGGTAGTCGGCTTTATTTAGAAGCTCATGGCTTGTGGGAATATTTTGTCCTTGAATTGACTATGCTATCATTTTATATCATGCTTGTGTTCCTTTGGGTGATTAGTAATTAGTGGTTTTAAGCATCCCTGGTTTGGAAATCATACTCCCTCTATCAAGGTGTTATGGTCTCGAAGCCTTATTCACAGGATTCATTGTAATTGGTTGAGTATGTAACATTAGATAATGTGTTGCAATCATGGGGGAGGGGGTCACAATCCTCAAGGCCATAGTAGAGTCCAACAACAAGCTTAGGAAGTTGTTGATAGCTACCATGCAACAGTCCCTCTTGATACTCGAAATCAAATCCATAATTTGGAGTCTTGGGTTGTTCATGACGAACATGTATTCTCAAACTCTCATATCCTAGAAGATGTAGCCACTTGGATTCCTTACCTAAGGCATACTCGAGGACAAATAAATCATTATTTTGGAGGAATAACTCTATATTGAAAAATGAAAACTCTACTACACAGGATCCTGACGAACAAGCATGTTGAAAGATACAACATCTTTGTTAGTCTAGAGGATGTTAAAATATATCAGCGTAATCATAATTACAGCTTAGACAAAATTGAGGAGAGGTTAACCCACATTGAGCTTCACTTCCAATGTAAATCACCTTCACATGCTCCTTCGGGATCAAGTGTTCTAGGTACTGTCCCGGTCACTTTTTTAGACACTTGAGTCTGCATGATTATCTCTAGTTTTTGTTGTTATAGTTTATGCATAGATAGTTTAGTCATCAAAGAATTTAGACTTCTGTGATCCATAATTTGTTTAGAAATTTTTTTTGGCGAAATCACATAATTGATCATTTGTCGACGCGTTTCGAACCAACTAGTGTGGTTCATCGTCAGGACAAGTTGAAGATACAGATCCAGATCAGCGTGTTAAATAGTCTAAGCAGAGACTCCAACGGCTAGAAAGACTAACGGCTATTTTTCAACTTATGGACCCCAGTCAAACCTAAAATAATATTAATATTTTATAATTATTATTACATCAAGTAAACTGGGTAAAATAAACCAGAAAAGAGGTTAGATATTAAATTCACCTATTTAAATATTTAAATTATTAATAAATATATATATTATTAATATTCTCAACACCCAATATAATACTAAATTTAATGTTAAGTTATTAAATTATTAAAATAAATTACTAGAAAATTGTAGTTACTAGAAAATAAATAGATTCATGGTTAGTTTTCAAAACTAAACCATTTAATTATTTATTTTATTATATATAAACATATAAAAATATATATACACATAAAAAGATATCCAACTAAATATATAAGAATATATATAAAAATAATACTATCTTACAATACCTAATATATATTATTTTATGTTTAAATATATATAGATAATATAAATATAAAAAAATATTTTAATAAAAATATAACATCAAATATATTAATAGTATATTTCTTTATTTTTTATTATTTATTTAATGATTGGATAAAACAGTTTTTAATTTATTCATTAATTTCAAATATACCCTTAAACATCACATTATGATGTTAAAAATCTAAGGCTAATCGAAAGCTAAAGATGTTAAAAATCTAAGGCTAATCGAAAGCTAAATAAAAACTTCCCTTCTAAGGTTATTATAATTACTATAAACCAAACGCTTACTAAATTAACCCCACGATGCCAATATTAAATCCCTTCGAATAATAGGTAAATAGGGGGGATTAAATCAAACCATAAGGTCGAAAATTCACAGAAGAACAAACTAGAACAGGAGAAAAGCAAGAAATAAAACAACAAACCCCACGGAAAACAACTCTTAAGGAAGGGAAACAAGAAACTCAGAGATCTTACCAAGAAGGGACCACAGAGGCTAGGAAGATAGGGCTGGGACCCAGCAGCTGCTGATCTTCCAGCCATCATCCCTATTAAGATTAATCAGCCTTTTTTCAATCTCCAGGGCCTCCCTAAACTTCTGATAGTGAAACTGAGCAACTCTAGCAATGTCTTGAGCCTCTTCGATACATACATGATGCATCGTCTTTTAATCATGTTAGAAATATTGATACTTCTTGAATTTTGGTCTAATTACTCTCTTGTTAGATAGTCAAAAACATTTGATTTCTACTTTGGCAAATTGAGACCAGCTACAAAATGACATATAACTTATAATGTTTAATAAATATACATAATTTGCATAATTTTGTAAGAGAATACAAATTAACATTTATATACATAAATTTACTAATTTTATAATAAAATAAATTACAATTTCAAATTATTACTTTTATTATTTTAATTAAATTAAAATTATATTTTATTATCTTACCGCTAAGCATTGAATTGTTGTTCAAACCCATAACCATGAAGGTGTTGGCTAATAATTAGATAAACAACTTCCTTTGCATGTCTTTTCCATGTTTCTAATATTATCTTTTAGACATAGCCTTACTCGTCACTTTTCCTTAGATTTTACTTTGAAAATGGTTTAAAATTTATGTAATTTGGTGGTTGCCCTAATTTATTAAGTTAAATATTGTTATCACATGGGAAATGAAAAATTAGCATATATATATAACATGTTTACTATATATATATTATATCTTTTAAATTATTTTAATAATAATTAATAATAAAAATTATTTTGGTAATTTTGATACATATATCTTTTAATAATAATTAATAATTAAAAAATATTTTGGTAATTTTGATAACCTATTCAATTTAGTATATTAAATAGTTTTTGATTTTTTAGAAATGTGAAACTTACCCTTTTTAATTTAAACATAAATTATTTTTAATACAATATTTTGTAATTTTTAAATGTTAAAAATTACATTTTTTTAAGTACAACAATTTTTAGATTTTTTAATTTATAAAAATAGAAAAAGTTCTAAAACTTATATAACAAGTTCAAATAGTAAACAACATTAATAAACATCTCGAGTGATTCAACATTCAATAACCTTTTTTTAATCATAAATTACCATTCAACAATAGAAATGTTCAAAATCTAAATAATAATTAAATTTAAAAATCCAATTAATAGTATTTTTTGGTCAATTTCAATCAATATTGTTGATTAAATTGAATTAATTATATGTTTAATCATTTATTTGAATAATGTATTGATTATTGATTTATTTTTTAAATAAAATAAATTTATAATATAATTTATTGATTTATCATTTATTAATGTCTAAGATCCTAATATGCAACCATATCATCATGTGCATGTTGACCACACTTTTAAGGGGGTGAACTTTTACTAATACCAAATGATTTTGGGTTATTCACATGTTTTCTTACATTTGAAAAAGAAAAGTCAATAGTCAACCAAAAGTAGTTTTGGGTCATAAGTGGATTAGGCCATAATCCACTTATGGTGGATGAATTCATATTTCAACAATTGAAATTAGTAACCAATTTGTTCATACCTACAAACAATGTATGATTACAATTAATACAATACCTCATTTTACCAATCAATAAAACTTAAATTGACTAGATTGTAAAATTTTAACACTAATATGAATTCAGTGTTTTTAGTTTAATTTAGCTATACTTAAATTAAGTGGCAAAAACTTACTACTATGTAGCACTTATTATTATTACTTTTTAATTTAACTTTACAAATCAACCCAAAACAATCCACTTATAAAATAAATAAAATAATTTTAATATAAAAAAGAATCTACTTTTCAAAAAGAAATTTAAAATATAAAGAAATTTTATTAGTTATTGATTAATTTTATTAATATTACTATTTTATTATTTTTTTACAAACCTTATAATTTTAAAATTTTAACATTTTATATATATTTGTTTAGATCTTTAGATTTTTGTAATTTTAATATTTGCAAATAAAAATGTTTTTCAATTAATTACATGATTTATTTAAATTTTATTATTTTTATTTAAAATTTATTAAATTTTAGAAAAAAATATAAAAAATATAAGTTTACAATATAAATTTAATCTCCAAATTCATGGATAATTTAAACCCTACTCACAACAAAAGAAGTTTTTCTCTTAAAAGACATTAAGTTTGGGGTTAATCGCCTCGCTAATGGGAAAGCTAAGGACATTGAAGGTTACGAGGAAGAAATCTTAAAAATTGGAGGTCCTTTCCTCATCCCCCACATCCACAAGCTTTTCAATCAAGCAATCAAGCAAGGGTTCCCTAAACCTTGGACTAAGATCCTCATTATCGCTATTTTTAAAAGTGGGGATACAAATAACCCCTCTAGTTATTGTACAATTATGATCAACCCTCTCTTAGCCAAGTTATATGGTAGTATTTTGGAAAAGAAGTTAAGCATATGGCTTGAAAGTGAAGGTAAGCGGGCTAAAGGCCAAGCAGGTTTTAGAAGGCATCACTCAACAACAGACCACCTCGTTACGCTTAGGATCATTGAGGAGAAATGCCGTAATGACAAATCCAATTTATTTTGTTGCTTTGTGGACTTTAGAAAGGATTTCGATACAGTTCCTAGATACAACCTTTGGAATAGATTAGAAGAGCTAAAGGTTCCTCTCGAGTTGAGAGCTGCCGCTATAAGGTTATACGAGAATGTAATTGTCAAGCTAAAGAGCAATGAGGGGTGGTCGAAAGATATTAAGTGTAACGTCGGAGTTAAACAAGGTTGCCCCCTCTTCCCTACCCTATTTGGCATTTACATCGATAAGCTCGAAGGGTATTTAGAGGAAGCAGGATGTGATGGCACGATCTTAGCTGGGATAGTCATCATCCTTCTTCTCTATGCTGACGATATTGTTCTTTTCACAAGGTGCCCATCTGATCTTGATAAGCAACTCAGGATTCTTAAGGATTTCTGCTCTACCATGGGCATGATTGTTAACACTGACAAGAAAAAAAAGTTATGATTATCAAATCCAAGAAGGACACTTACGCTAATTTTATGTATGACAGTAATAACTTGGAGGAAGTGTATTCTTACAAGTACCTAGGAATTGGTATTCATCACAAGCTCAACTGGAACCATATCATTGAGAAAATGATTAATGGGGGGTGGAAAGCTTATTTTGGTCTTGAAAATAATTGTAGAACAACAAACCTCATGATGTGGATAAAAAGTTCCTCTTTGAAACTTTAGTCACTCTTGTTATCTTATATGGTTGTGAGGTTTGGGGTTGCAGATCTCTAGAGAATCATGGAGAAAGATTGAGCAAATCCATAATCGTTTTATAACTTATAACCTAAAAATTAAAAGTAATACACTCTATCCTATTCTCCTTATAGAAGCAGGTCTTTCCCATATTGAGAGCCTAGCTATGATTAGGTTTCTGTTGTACAAGCACAAACTCAATAATACAGATGGTCATAAACTTCTGAAGCTAGCTTTAAATTCTAGCCAAAACCACCTAAGGCTCAATCGGGGGTGGCATAAAGACACAAGGGCCTGGTTAAACTATTGGAAGATCAATAAGACTGATGCATTGCAAAACATTAATAACATTAAAGATATTGTTACTTCTAAGCTCAAAGAAAAAATGTGGTGTGAGAAAGATTTAGCGGCTAAAAGAAAATCAAGTTATTATAAGAAGGTTATCAACCCCACCCTAGAAGATCAAAAGTATCTCTCTATTTTAACTAGCTCAAAGAAGAAAATTAATATAGCAAAGATTAAAACGAATTCTCATGATCTCCATGGTGAAACAGGTCGCTGGGCAATTCCTAAAACACCATGGATGGAAAGGATATGCCATATATGTGAGAATAGGAACATCGAGGATGAAAACCACTTCCTCTTAGAGTGCCCCGCATACAACCACATTAAATCTGAGTTTCACAATCTTTGTTACAATACTGAACTTCCTAGCCTTTTACAATGTCAAAATTATAGTGAGCTCGGGAGGCTTCTCTCCAAGCTTTTTGAGCATATGAATAAAATCTTAAATCAAAATAAATAATTTGTTTCTTTAGGTCCGATAGACCAATGTTTGGTCTCAACAGACATTAACCACCATCATATCATCATTTATCAAATAACAATAAACTAGTAAATCATTATTCTTTATATTAATTTTTTCTTAATAATACAAAACATGATGTTTAAACTCTTCATTAAATATTAATAATTTAAATTAATAAAACAATATTAATAAATTCTAGATTTTTTAAGATAATAATATCCTAACTAATAAATAACTATAAAATAATACATCATTAATAGTAATAATTTGATCTATTAAATATACTTAAAATATATAATCTAAAACTACCTAAACAAATAGATAATATTTTTCATTATTTTTTGTAAGCTTTTTTAAGGTAAGACCTTCTCATTTTCGAGTTTTTTTTCTCGCATTTCCGGGGAAGGTAGCACAAGAATCAAACCCAAGATCTGTACTTCGGTGAGACTTCATTTCCATGGCCATTACCACTTGAACTGCCTCTTGAAGACAATATTTTCTTATTTTTAATCCACTTGTAAAATTATAATAATATTTATTAAATGTAATATATTAGGATTACAATTACAAAAATGTATTCTTAAACTCTGGAAAATATAGTTACTTGGATTCCTTACCTAAGACGTATCTGGAGAGAAATACAACATTATTTTGGAGGACTAACTCTATATAGGAAAATAAAGACTATGCTAGGCAGGATCCCAATGGACAAGCATGATACAACATCTTTGTTAGTCTAGAGTATGTTAAAATATACCAGCGTAATCATAATTACAGTTTAGATAAAATTGAGTAGAGGTTAATTCACATTGAGCTTCACTTCCAATGTAAATCACCTTCGCATGCTCCTTTGTGACCAAGTGTTCTAGGTATTGTCCTGCAAACTTTTTTAGACATTCGAGTCTGCATGATTATTTCTAGTTTTTGTTGTTATAATTTATGTATATAAAGTTTAGTCCGGTTAGAAATATTGATACTTCTTGAATTTTGGTCTAATTATTTTATTGTTAGGTGGTCAAAAACATTTAGTTTCAAGTTTGGCGAATTGAAACCACTTACAAAATGACATTTTTAATAGATAA
>APFE031238021.1:0-17770 GCA_000404065.3 Pinus taeda
ACAGCTCAGATCTGAATCAATCACTGGCTCAAATCTCTTCCGCTGCTTGCCTGCCTTTGCTGCTCAATACCTGCATGAGAATTGATGATAATTCCAAGGCAGCCACGTCTTTCCTTGGCTAAATCACGTGAGAACAAGCTACAATACGTGCAAACTCATTGGCATACTCAATCCCCTGATTTGTGCAAGATCTGGTGCACAACTATAGTCACAACTGATAGCAATCTGATTCTCTAACACCTGTCCCTGCTGAACTGAACATGCACTGACATGCAACTGAGTTAACTGATGTATTCATTAGTTGTATTATGAGTTAATAACTTGTGAAATAATTAATAACTAATTCACCCAACTCATCTCTAGTCTATTTGCCAGTTAGACTAAATACAACCAGTTTAACAAAGCTAAACTGAACACAACTCCATCAACTGCACCTCCAGTTCACTAAACTCAACTCACTTGAGTTCTAACTGAAGTCCTGCATGCAAATATTAGTCATCCCATAGGTAACCACGTATTTCCTTCTGGGATCTGCATGTACCACATCCGTAGCTCATCCTGAAGTGCTCCAAGAGAATAAGACAAAGTTTATAGTTTAAATATTATTATGAGCTAATAATATTTGACTGTTCTATATTTAGACTGAGCAGTCACTCCGCTGTGGTGTCACTCCACTGTGGTCTAAAAATAGAAGTCCATCTATTTTTTCAACTTGATCAATCATCCATAAATAGCAACCTGCAATCCATAGACATGATCCATATGTCTAAAAATAGACATAGTCTAAAAATAGACTTGCGCCAAAAATAGCCTGCGGGCCCACTTAGTGAAGGCGACTAATTTCACTAAGCTCCATCATCTTGTTGCAATCTCAACGGAGGAGTCTTACACCAGACATATAAATGGCTATTGTATATCACAATAATAAGCATTAACATATGAAGATATGGCACGCCTTAAATTCTGTGCATCCAATCCATTGCTTTTTCTTCATGGCAGATTTCATTCTGCATAGTATATGTGTTGTGGCACTTGAGTGTGTTGACATCAAATATTCTAAGGCCAAACCTGGATTCGCATGAGTAATGGAAATTCAACATATGCCTTATTCACCTAAGAAATACCTTAGGGTACACCATGGCACTTCCTGACATGCCTTGGTAGTTTAGCATAACTTGGCATTACCTAGCATATAACCTTGTCACTCCCTCCTTAACACACCTAGAACTCATTGAAACTCCCTCTCACACACTCTTATTTGTTCATTTCCATGCATTTTGACCTAGTGCTTCCTTATGTTTCCCTAACACCCCGTAACACTCTCTAGCTCACCCTAGCACCTAACACATCTTGGCCTACCGCCCTAACACTCTAGCATTCCTTGGCACTACATAGTATACCTTGTCACTCTCTCCTTAGCACACCTAGAGATCACTAACACTCTTGGTCACAAACTCTTATTCATTCATTTCCATGCATTTTTACCTAGTTCTCCCTTGTGTTTCCCTAGCACTCCTTATCACTCCTTGACACATGTTGTTACACCCAAGCACCTATGACATCTTGGCATGTCTCCCTGGCCTCTAGCATGCCTTAACACTTCCTAGCATACCTTGTCACTTTGTCGTTAGCACACCTGGAACTCACTGAAAGTCCTAATCACAAACTCTTATTTACAAATTTCCATTCATTTTGACATAGTGCTCCCTTGTGTTTCCCTGGCACTCCCAGCTAACACTTCCTTGCATGCATTGGCACATCTTGGCCGCATGTCACCCTAGAACTTTAGTATTCCTTAGTATTTCCAAGCATGCCTTGTAACTCCTCCTTAACACACTTGGAACTCATTGACATTCCATGGCACACACTCTTATTCCTTCATTTCCATGCATTATGAACTAGTGCTCCCTTGTGTTTCCCTGTCACTCCCTAACACTCCTTGGCACACATTGGCACACCATGGAACTTGTCACATCTTAGCAGGATTTCCTAGCACTCCATCATCTATTGGCACTTCTTATCATACGTTGTCACTCCCTCCTTAGCACACCTATAACTTGTTAACACTTCCTGTCACACATGCACATTCATTCATTTACATGTAATTGAAATGAGTCCTCCCTTGTGTTTCCTTGGCGATCCCTGGCATGTGTTGGCGCCACATCCTAGAACCTAGCACACCTTGGTATGCCTTAGAACTTGGCATGTCTTCACATGCCTAACATTCCTTAGAACTTTCTAACATGTGTTAGCACTTCCTGAAATTCCCTGCATAACTTGGCACTCCCTATTTTTCATGCCCTCATAGATAACCTTACTTTTTTTGTGACTTGGGAACCCAACCAAGTCATTGAAAAAATAATGTTGTGCCTAAACCAAAGTCTCCCTTTGTCTGAAACTTCTTTTTCTATCCTCTTATCAAAATCGTAGGCTTTCCTCCAACAAGTCCTAATATGAAATTATCCTAACACACTTCATCCATGGGACACCTAGAATTCACTGACACTTCCTGACATAATCTCTTATTCATTCATTTCCATGCACTTTGACCTAGTTTTCCCTTGTGATTCCCTGAAACTCCCAAACACTTCTCGACATGCATTGAAACTATCTGGCATATGTTAGCACACCTTTTCATTCCTTGGCAAGCCATGGCACTCCTTAATTATCATGCCCTGATAACCACCCTTATTTTCTTTTAGACTTAGGAACCCAACCAAGTCCTGCCTCGACTACAACAACTTTACCAAGTTACATTTACTACAACTAGACTATGCCTCATTCCCCTAATGGCCTATAACTCATCTTAGTCTTCTAATGTCCAATCTTAACTCATCCCACTTAACAAGTTACCAAGTCAAGACTCACATCCAACTGTGCCCATAAAACAACTAAAAAACATAGTTTACATCTTCACATGCCATAAAATTTGGAACATATAACAATCCATTGGAACTACATGGCACACATTATCATCCCCTGCATTCCTTGGCATGATTTGTCACTCCCTAATAGACCCTACCACTCCCTAATATGCCCTAACACTATAGCATGCCTTGGCACTTCCTAGCATATAACCTTGTCACTCCCTCAACACAATTGGAACTTGCTGACACTCCCTATCACACACTCTTATCCATTCATTTACATGCATTTTGAACTAGTTCTCCCTTGTTTTCTTGTGGCACTCCCTGTTATAGCTCCAAATCGCACCCTTGATATTTGTGATGCTCCATTTATGGCCTACGACAACCCCTCCTTCCAGATCTGGTCCAAATACTTAAAAAAGCAGTGTTTTACTACCTATACATGACATTGCCCTAAGCTAAACGTGTGTGTACGCGGGTTTGGGTATACCCAACCCATGTATATGTCTTAAAACACTTTAAAAAATTAAATCTCCTTAATTTCGGGTGGAGATCACAGGTTTTACCTATTGATTACCTATTAGTTGCCATGGCCCACCTGTTCCCAAAGAATTCCCAACTAAAAAACTACTTTGGGAGAAGTATAAAGGCTTCAATGGTAAGGCCTAAGGGAGGAGAGAATAGAGAGAAAATTACTCTGCTGAGATTATCCTTGATCAGGTCTGAAGGTCCTTGTGCTTCCAACGCTCTCCCCATTAGAAGAAACCCTTGTTTCCTTGAGCTTTGATGTTATTTCACTAGTTGGGATATCTTTGTATGAGTCATGGAAAGAGCCTTTCGAAGACTTGGGATTGGATGGAACCATCCTCCAGATCCATCCAATCCCAAGTCTTCAAAAGGCTCCTTCCATGACTCATACAAAGATATCTCAACTAGTGAAATAACATCAAAGCTCAAGGAAACAAGGGTTTCCTGTAATGGGGGGAGTGGTGGAAGCACAAGGATCTTCAGACTTGATCAGGGATAATCTCATTAGAGTAATTTTCTCTCTATTCTCTCCTCCCTTAGGCCTTCCCATTGAAGCCTTATACTTCTCCCAAAGTAGTTTTTTAGTTGGGAATTCATTGGGAACAGTTCGGTCATAGGCACTAATAGGTAAGCAAAAGGTAAGACCCGTGATCTCTGCCTGAAATTAAGGAGATTTATTTTTTTTAAGTGTTTTAAGACATATACGCGGCTTGGGTATTCCCGGACCCATGTACACACGTGTTTAGCTCAAGGCAATGTCGCGTATAGGGAGTAAAACACTGGTTTTTAAGTATTTGGAGTAGGTGTGGAAGGAGAGGTTGCCCTAGGCCATAAATGGAGCATCACAAATATCAAGGGTGATATTTGGAGCTATAACACTCCCTGACACACATTGGCACACCCTAGGACTTGGCACATCTTTGCATGTCACCCTGGCACTTTAGTATTCCTTGGAACTACCTAGCATACCTTGCCACTCCCTCCTTAGCACACCTAGAATTCGGTGACAATATCTGTCACATACTCTTATTCATTCATTTCTATGCATTTGAAACTAGTGCTCCCTTGTTTTTCCATGACACTCCATAGCTCTCCCTGGCATGAATTGGCACACCTTAGCACTTAACACATCTTAGCATCTTTCCCTGGCCTCTAGAATTCCTTACCACTGCCTAGCATACCTTGTCACTCCCTCCTTAGAACACCTTGAAATCACTGACACTTCTTGTCACAAAATCTTAATCATTCATTTGCATGAATTATTTTCACCTAGTGTTCCCTTGTGTTTCCCTAACGCTCCCTAACACTTCCTAGCACTAGTTGGCACACCTTGGAACCTAGCACATATTAGCTACATGTCACTCTTGCACGCTAGAATGATTTAGCGCTGCTTAGGATACCATGTCACTCCCCTCTTACCACACTTGGAACTCATTGAAACTCCCTGTCACACACTCTTATTCTTTCATTTCCATGCATTTTGACCTAGTGCTCCCTGTGTTTCCCTAGCACTTGCTAACACTCAACACACATTGGCACACCTAACTACAATGAGTTTCACTAACAATCAATCCAAAAACCGTTACAAAGTCTAGCTAGTATTAGGGTTAAGTTTATTGTATAGTGTTCAGTGTGAAAATATTACTAGGTGTTTTTATCGCATTAGTTGGAAGGTGGCTAACCCACAAGCATGATGGTAAGGTTCTTGAATCTTGGACTGTAAAACTAACCAACAAATATATGACTATAAGATCTTTGGGAAATTGTTGTTCTCTAAAGAGATTCATGGTAGTGATTTTCCCATTGCACTAGAACCAAGAACTCGATTGTTAATTAGATGTATAGAAGTGGTAGTTTGACGCAGCAAATGTCAAATGTATAGTTCAACAACATGATGGAGGCTTACATCTGACTTCATAATTCAGTTTTTTATCTTCGTGGTGCAACCTCCATGATGTCCAAGTGTGACACCCTCCTTGCAATAACACTCTTCGGGTAGTTACCTAGTGACTTCCTTGCATTTGATTGCCCTCTCCTCATCATGTTCTGATCTAGGTGGCTCCAGAGACACACTTAGGACAAAGATGACTTAGCTCGAAAATCAAAGTGACCAGAATGATTTCAAACCAGGACCCAAGTGTAGATCTCGTTGTCCTGGTCGCAATGGTGTGAACGGTTCATCAAACTGAGTCCGTGCAAACATTAGGAGAATTTCAAGTTCAGGTTGACTTTGGTGACTGGGTGGGCTTAAGGAGGCCGCAATTTGGAGAAAATCCGACCAATCTGGCCTAGATTCTGGGTGAATTTGTGGCCTGATTAATTTGTCTCCTACGGTCAAATTTCAAATTTTCAAAAATGGCCAATTTGTTTTTTTTATAACAAAAAAATATATTAAAATGGGTGGCGGGCCATGACCCCCACCACCCCCACTAGGACTCAAATAAAAAATTTAAATAATTTTGGGTCAACAGGCCATGACCCACCCTGACCCCCAACCACCACACAAATAAAATTTATTGGGGCAACAACCATGACCTCGTCGGACCCTCCTCCAAACTCCCTTAACCATAATGTAATACGGGGTGGGCATGGTGGACCCGACGCACACCCAACCACTGCCATACAACAAAAAATAGTGTTAAGAGAGGCCAATAGGTATCAAGCCCACACCAGCCACGTGGGCTGGCCCACCACCATGCGGTGGCCCCATGAGATGTACCATGTACCAAACCACCAAACGGTTTACCCAAAATGTTAGTATGTCTTAAACGCGCCACCAAACATTAATGCGCCACACGCCATTTCAAAAGAATTACAGAGGTTATGGGGGCGGGCCGCCTAATGTGGACCCGACCGCCAACAATAATTTTTATGGTTTTGGAAAAAACATTAATATATTAAAATGGGAGGGGCGGGGTCTGACCACCCGACCCCTCCTCAACAAACAGCTAATCTTACCAATTTGCCACAACTGACTTGTTGGTTAATCCATCCACAAGTTTATATAAACCCTCATCTCCACAGTGCATCCAGGTAGGATGGAAGAACCAGGATCGGGCACAGAAATCGAGACGAATATTAATTTTTAATGTAGGTGGAACCATGACTGAGCGAAATTTCCAGGAGGGTGAAATTTTTGGAGTGTCCAAATTGGACAAACTTTATGTCAATCTTACACCTCTCAATGACACGAACCCGATGGTACGGTCATTTTCCTGATCTGAGCAACATATTTGCAGAGGACCCAGAGGAGGGAATCTTTAATGAATCTAGGGGGAATCTAAAAGATTCCTTAAGCCCCATATTTCTACTTTCTCAGAATTAAGAAATTTGACAGTCGATTTTATACTATTCGATGCTAGAAATTTGATGGTGCATTTAGATTTTCCATTTTCTCATTTCATTTTTCAGCCACTTTTCTAGGTGGAGTGCAGGTGTCAACATTCAGCGTGCGAGCAACCATTTCCATGAGATTCGACGCAGCGATATTGATGGCACAAACAACTTCAAAAGTTTGACATCCTCTTCTTCAGATGGCCCTAGAATGTGAGGTATACGTAGTGTGTTCATGTACCTCTTTCGCTATGCATTGTGTTGTAGAGATCCCTGTTTATTGTTTCTTACTTGCTTTCATGATTCCTGCTTGATGTGATGCGGAATCATTTGTCATATGTACTTGTTTTCATGATTCTTCATGTTATTGTTTGAGATCCCTTTATCGTTATGTTGATGGGATACTCATGTTGCCATGTATGTTTGCTTTGAGATCCCTTTTATGCCATGTCGGTGGGATGTTCATTATCATCATGCATGGGTTTTATGTCACACTGATAGGAGTCCTTTTGACTGAGAGTTCCTGTAGTGGAACATCTCTTGGAGCCACTCTTGCATGAGGGAATTTTCCTTGTATGAGAGCGACACCACCACTTATGTACATCATCACTATTGACAACACTTAATGCAACGACCTAAGCCATCTTGACACCGGGGCCCGGAGATATAGTCCCTCCTAGACGAACTCCATTATCAATGACTTATGTTTTCATGTGTTGATGAATGTCATGTTCCTCTTCTTTACAACATGCAGATGCATTCATTTATGTTCTTTTGAAAATGAAATTTAACACATCATGAAAGTAAAAGGTCTTGGAAGGGTCCTTTGTCACACCTAGACCTGGATCAAGTGGTATTGGAGCAGTCTTTGCATGGATGTGAATTGCAAGTGTGAAAAATGGAATGTGCAGCGACAGAGGATGAAAAAGCGATGTACGAGACCATGCTAAAAATTTCCAAAAGGGTGGAAATAATGTATGAAACTCGATAGAAAGAGAGAGAGGAAAAAGAGTGATTGCAACTTTAGTTGTGAGCCACAGAAGAGGCCCTAGAAGAACTGATGCACAACAAACATAATCTTCAAACAAAGAACGCTGAATTAAAGATGCTTCTACATGAAGAGAAAGAGGAGAAACATAGTTTGCTACGATAGGTGCAAGCTAAGGACGAGGCCTTGGAAAAGCTGCAACGTGACCCATGTGAGGTAAAAAGTAGTTCTCCATATTCATGTTATTTCCTGATGATGATTTCTCTGAGATCCTTTCATGCTATAATACTATTTCTATAACATGCCATGATTGCAAGAGGACATCTTTGAGGTAAACAATATTTTTCAATGTATCATCAATGAGGAATTTTGTTTGTTGCAAACAAGGCAATGTCCTTGTCACTGCTACAGTGATATGAAACATAAATAAGAATCCTTTAAAAGGGAAAAATGGTGGTTGTTACCATCTCACATGGATATGCACGAATTTTCTTATCAATTAGCTTGGAAAAATATCACTGTAATTATTCACTAACACCAACACAATGCATAGGCATATCTTCCTTGGCAACAATAAAATAAATAAGCCAACAAATGAATTTTAGTGTTGTTTTGAAACAAAAGAAGATTGGGAATGTGGCATTGGAATTTAAATATTATTTGGGTGATTTGGAAAAGAAAATGAGTCTATGTTTGTAACCCACAAATTGCATTCTACTATATAATTTAGACACAAAAATTCACCAACCAGAGCAAGCACACAACATTTATATGGCCACGTACATAGACATAATTATGCTACTATGAAATTCAAAATGGGTAAACCATCATTTGATGGGAATTTTATTATGCTCAAGAAATTGCTAGAAAGGTTGAGATATGCAATCTCAACAAAGTTTTTGGTGCATTCTCACACTTGCTCCGTATCACACACATGGTGTCTAAAGAGGCACAAAAAGTGTGAAATGAAGCTTAAGATATGTAATTGACTAGTAATTTTACATTCTTAGGTTGTTGAAGGATTGGAAGCTGAGTAAGTTGAGTTTTATTTTTAGTTTTTATGTGCTTGTTGGACATTAACAAGTGAAAATTCTCCAGCTTGCTCACTCAAACACATTAATATGGGAGGTCCTTTAATACCTTAGACAAGGGGACCTAAGGGTGTAGTTGTAGGGGCATTGAGACCAAATTTGGGGGTTCATAACATGAGGAAAAATGGAATGGCATGAACAAAAAGGTTGTTGGTGGGGGGGGGGGGGGGATGTTATGGTGTATTGAATGGGGCAAGGGGACACAAGGGTAGCATAGATGGTAGAAATCAAAGGTAAAAGCATGGTTTACTAATATCTATAATCCTAGCATTAGAGAATGAGAAGGGGGCTTAGGACTTAATTTAATAGGGTCTAGGGGACCTAGAGGGAAGGTAGCAAGAGCAATTGATAGGGGAACCCCCAATAGTGGTGATAAGGGGATTATGAGTCCAATTATCACAAACCACAATCCCTTAACCCATAACAACTAAATTCCCTATCCCCTTAACCCCTACACTAACAACTCATAACCCATAAACCCCTTGACTCATTGAATCTTAAGGCACTAATCCCTAACCTATCATCCATGAACCAACTCCTAAGCCATAAATCCTTATCCTCTTAACCTATGACCCTTAACTGCTAACCCTTCAGCACCTAAACACCTTAACTGTTAACCCCTTAACCACTAACACCTAAATCCCCCAAATCCTAATTCCTTAACCGCTAAAATCAATTGTGTCAATGTAGAATAATATACATAAGAGAAAATAAAATGATATTATCCCCATCAATGCTTGAAATAGCCTTAATTAGCCATGAGTGGTGAGCCAGGGGGTGAATGTGGGGCACTATTAAAGTTATATCATGTTTAAATTCCTTTTACATTGTGAGGCTGTTCTCCAATAGGGTTGAAGCATCATCACAAGGAAGCATGGCACATTTTTGTGGGGTAGTGCTTAAATTTGTAACACAATTCAAGTGATTTACACCTCTAGTGTAGATGACATCATTGTATGTTTGTGTTAGGTTGTTAGAGAGGTTACCTATAGAAAATACATTCAATGTACTTAGACTTCATCTTTTCAGGGCCTCGACTCTAACATGGATTTGTACCAGGAACACTTCATGCAAATGGAAGGGGACTTTTTTGTTTAACCACATACGCACAAGAGCACCGGATGCTACCCTTCAGATCCCCCTTCATGCATTCAAAGTGGGTTTACATTCGCGTCGAGTTGAAACTAATCATAATGATCTTCCTCGATATTATTAATAACATCTGCTAGCTTTTCCATATACACGAGATAGAATTAAATGATCACCTCATCTATAGATGCCCCCATTTATTATGAGATTTAAGGGATGTTCTATTGTCTTTATCAACATTTGGATGGGTCGTTATCTATATTACTTAAATACATATTTAGAACTTCTTATGAGGGAGGTCCTTTGATTTAGATCTTTATATAAGGCCTTATGTGGCCTTCCCCTATAAAAATCTTCCAAGGGGGTCACCTCCTTCCATGTTGCCTTCCTACTTAGAGCCAAATTGACAAAAAAAGATTCAAACTTCTTCAACTACCAAATTAGTGAGGCATCATACCTATTCTTGACCTCGGCCTCAATGAGACATATTTATTTAGAGATGCTTTGAGGATCTCCCACTATAGATCACAAGTTGGATGTCATGGGATCTGTTACTCCATTTTCTATTTGGCTTTTTAGAGGATATTTCAGAATTTTGATTGTGTTAAAATTGGAAACTAGGGCCAAATTCCACCATGGGATAGATCATTTGATGGAGATGATGATTGCATTAAATTCCTCTTTTCGAGAGGACCAAAATTGATATAAATTTCATCTCATTTAGACAAGAGTAAGTGTGATTTTTGAACACATGTACAAATTGTTCAGGTCAGCTACAGTAACATGTAGGCTCAAGAAGCCCAATAATGTGTTTCTTCACCCATAGTGAATTGTATAAATACAAGTGACCTCACACCTCATTTGGCATCATCGCCACTCACACATTCTTCTCTCTCCTTCTCTCATTGGTTCGTACAACTATTGGGTAACTTGTCTCTCTCTCGCGTGTGGAAGAAGGATGAGATTTGTAGGCTGAATTGCAAGACCAAAATTTCAAGCAACAAACCAAGTTTGACTAGTGTTGACCAAGGAGTTATTGACCAGCTTTGGCTACGATTTTTGGAGGATCTTTTCTATCTCTTTATGCCGCATTTTTGGGCACAAAAATTGAGGTAATATGGGTAGGTTTACCAACATTGACTTCATGGTTGACTACAGTTTGACCGTAGAAAATTATAACAAATTTTCTCTCATCTTTCACCGAGTTTTAACGAGCTATTTTAGGCTGAATTTGGCCTCTTGATCAGGTCGAGTTTTGACTAAGGATGATTGATTTTTTATTTTACCAATGTTGACTTTCTAGTTATGGCTGAAGTTTGACTGCACAAATTGACAAGACTATTTTGACTTTGAATTGGGCAAGTCAATTTGACTTTTGTACTCTCTCTTTTTGCTGAAATTGTGATATAATAATAAGAAGAATTGATCAAAGGGTTTTCCGAACATTGGGGTTTTTCCATGGCATCCACCAAATCTGGTGTCCTCTTGTATTGGCTTGTCATTTGCATACTGTTTTATGTTCTATCTACTTTTACTATCAATGTGATTAATGGTTAATGTGATTGCTACTAGAAATCTAATTTGAAATTGTTATTTGGTTGTTTAAGGAACATTGAAGTAATTGTGCTCAGCATACAACATACCATTGTTAACTAAAATTAATAGATTATCATATCAACCCCTACGATTCCTATCACATTGATCATTTTCCATCTAAGGTATACAAATCTATATGTAATTAATGTATGTATCATTGGTTTGATCACACCTTGCCTTAGCCATCTAGGGCACTAGGTGTAGGAAGGGCTTCCTTTAGCTACCATATTTAGTTGGATATGTATGATCCATGTGTATATGATATTATGTCCAATGTGTACTATTTTTATTGTGTTCACTTAAACGCTCTGTTCTAACTCTTAATTCTTTGGCTATAAGTTTTAATCTGAGTTGTTCCATGGTGTTTCATAATTTTTCTCATAAAAGTGTGTCATCTTTATAGTATATTCTTCATGATTCGAGTAGCTGCTATACATTAATCTTGTTGTACCCCTTATTTCCTTTAGTCAAAATGTATCCCATGTCTCTCTTAACAACACACGTGAAGGCCTTCTAAGCTATGGATAACTTCTAATAAGGTATTTTTAAGCTCTAAGTGAACTTCCTAAAAAATAATGAGCTACCTATAACTATTTAAGTTTATTGATAACATTATTTACATATTTAAGCATATTTTCACTCCCTTAAAAATTGATAGATATTTCCCTCATCTGTAAAACTCATATCCATTTTCCCTCCTTATATGAACATATTTACACATATTAGAGAAATATCAAAGAATTTTTATTGATGCCTCATTAGACTAATATTATTACTTATATTCAACATCATTAGATATAACTTCTATGTGAGATGACCTACTTTTGCTCAAATACAAATAAACTTAATGAAAATCGAAGAGACCATAGCAACTGCTTTTTAAGATTTTATGACCTATTAAAATCTAATTTGGTGGCTACTATAAAGTCGAAATGGATGTATTAAATTTTATTTTCCCGCCGCACTCAGTTCGCTATTTCTCTACTAATAGTCTTTATGATTTTGCAGCAGATTCCATACCCTTCTATGATATTCAATTATGCCCTATCGATTCAACTACATTTTTCATATGTATTTATTATATTAAATCCGGGTTCACTATTTTTCGAGCTTTAATTGAGACATTCTTCTCTTGATTTGGATTTGGAGCCTTTCGCTGCAATTCAGAGCAAAAAACATTTCGTCTGCATATGAATATAAAGTTACAACCTTCAAGAACTCCAAGGTGTATGGATACTTCTGAAAGGTTAGATCCTTTTCCCCTTACAAATTGATTTTCCACTTGTCAATTGTGCAATGTTAGCATAAAATATCACATTAGAGAGAAAGTGACAATGTTGGCCATTAATTTCCAGGCATGAAAACTCACTAGACGTTTGAACATTGCGGTGCTTGAGTTTATTTATGTTTAGGGTTAGATGCAAAGCTACGTGCAAGGAAACCAAATCAAAACGTCATTTATGCTAAATTCAAATGCTAAACCTTGAGAAAAACTATTAGCATGATAGGATCTAAGTTAAAAAAAAATGAGAAAACACAATAAATCCTTATATCAAAGAAAAAGAATGCAAGCCAATTTGGAATGGGCCCCTTTTAAATGGATGACCTATAGATACTATCATACAAAAAACAAATCAATATAGAGATTATGCCATCTCTTATGGTCATGGTTGACCTGCAGAACAAAATCTATTTGTAACAAAAGATGAAGAAATTAGCTCATTGAAATAGGAAAAATGAAACTTAGTTCTAAAGGTAAAGATACACAAGTCCCAGGCTATAAGTAAACAGAAGTTAAATGAAAAACTCAAGTAGTTGATTGGAAAAGAAAAGAAAAGGCCCTAAATGCCTCCACTAGGCATGGAGTCTTATCTTGACCCTCAAGCAAAATCCCTTTTTCCTTGTATTTCTGAAGTCTCTACGCATTCCTTGGTGAATGCTTGGAAAAAATCACTCTACGAAGTTGTATTGTATAGAAATCAAAGAGAGGCTAGACTAGTATTAGGTCTAGCATAAGTAATCCAACTAAAAAAAATTAAAATTTCTAAGCTCAAATCTGAAGTAAAGAATTAAATTCTGAAAATAGTCAACCCCAATGCTCAACATTTAGCTTAAATATTTTCACAATGAAACAACATATGAACACTCCATAATCTTACTTGCATTTGTTGATGTTGCACTAGCTCCTTCCTTTAATGTAATGTGCATGCCCAAAATCCTTTCTATTTCTAACTTGGGACTAAATGCTTAAGGGACATGAAAAATTTCATACCAATAGTGAAAAAATGAGAGTTTTATTCCATTTCCAACCATGTACAAATGAGAGGAGTGCCATCCTATTATAGGAAGAGAGGCCTCCTAAGCCATCATTACAAAACCATGTGCCATCATGAAATGTCATGCTTAATATAAGCGGTAGATAAATGTTGAATTTCCACAATCTTGGGTCTGGGATAGAGTCTTAAAATCTCTGATGCAACCAAATCAAGAATCTCAACGATACTATGCACAGTGGAATATAAACAATAGTAAATCACACATGCATAGACTTCAACCCACTATGGTCTTCCTGCGCTCCATCGATGAAGACCAAAATAGGGCACGAAGGGTTGCCACCTATCACTGCAAGATGTCCATCTCCCACAATGAACATGGACTAGGAGGTCTACCCATCATATGTTGTAGAAGTATTTCTCCACACACGAGTCTCAGGCTCCACAAACTGCTTCTGGTTGATCAAACCCTTGATCTCAACAACTGCCTCTCTTGCAACCACCTTTTTCCATCAAGGTGTTGCTCACCGGGCTCCAACTTGGACATTATCACGCTGTCCTCCAGCAAACCATAAGTGCCCAATCATGTCCACACTTGGTCTTCTCTCATGCTACCCTCCAATAGTCCACAGAGGTCAAGTCCAGATTGTAGAATCTACACTTAGTTAGGGAATCCCCACACTTGGAAGACGCTTACACATGGTTGCCCATAGACTCCACCATTCCACCCTTTGCTCTGCAATAAAGGAGCTATTGCACAAATCTGGGCATCAACAACTTGTCCTCTTCTAGGATGCCATCAACTGTGTGATCTGCTCCTAGTTGGAGTTCCTTCATGCCCAAGGAAACTCCAACAAATGGCTCCCATAGGTTGCAAAATAATTGATCCAATATTGGTCACAATTTGTGACCCAACACAAGGCAAAACTAGAGAGATAACATACCTTTCATCTATTGTTTACGGGATAAAATATGGTGACTGGTTAGGGAATCCTCATAGACCATAACAACCTACCATTTGAGATCAAAACCTCCACCAAATACTGCATCCTCCACAAATATACAAGCCTCTGCCACTCGTTGTCTTGATAGGCACCTACAACACCCATATTAGGCTTGTTTAGCCCTCCAAACAACCAACATAGGTGTGTAGCCTAGTCTCCACAGGTCTGCGATCTCCTAGGCCTATTCTAGCATGAGAACCCATGTCAACTACCCCATAACAACTTCCCTTGAGTGAGGTTGTCCCTCATTCAGAGGCTAAGGAAGTTTGTTGATGTCCTAGCCTCCAAACAAGCGTTGGTCTTCCTTCAAGCATTGCGGCTGTCCTAGATATTATCGGCCAGATAAATTGATCTTGCGGACAAGGCCGATCTCCCTAGTATCAAAAGATATCTAGCAACAAGTAGACAAAGAAATCTATCTTTCTATAAACATATGTGATTCATAAATAAAAACTATAGAGGTGTTTAGACCCTACCTTAAGTCCAATGCTAATTTGTAGCAGCCATCCTTCAACCATCCGAAAGAGTTTCCTTTTGAAAACCTGTAATCATAAACAAGAAAACATCAAATAACACCTGCATAGCTAATATCATAAATCATGTTCATTATGGTGATCAAGGAATCCATAAAATAAACCATAAAGCAACAGCTTATTGAGAAAAACAAACTTATTTGTATTAACTTTGAAGTAGAAGAACCTTACAACCTTTTTAGCCTTGATGTTGAACAAGCTCTTCCCAGGGTCCAAAATAGGAATCTCCTTTACTATGACAAGCCTTACACTCTTCCAAATGAGATCAAAGAGGTATGTAATCTCTCCTCATAAAAGCTCAATTAAGAAGACTAAGTTCCAGCAGCATTTCACCTCAAAAATATTCAGCTTTCAACCCCCCAAGTAGCTAGCCCGATGCTTCATTTTATAGTGTAGAAGAAGGAGGTTACAAGTCCACCTATAAAGGGATAGAGTCCTCCTTCAAAGGGATAAGCTCCTCACATCAAGGGGTTAGCTCCTTAAGGTATGGGATGCATGAACCTTAATGGAGCGAACTTGCCACCTCAATATTCCTTCCAAAAGCTTCTAGAAATGACTTAAAGTGAGTTTTTAAGAATATAGTTGCACCTTTTTAATATTTACATGGGTCCGTACCCATAACACAGAGACAGAGCAGTCAAGTTCACAGGAGACATGACCAATAGGTGCGGGACCACAGGTAATGCAAAGAGAAAGTGCAGAGCTAAAGTTTTATAGACTTTTGAGGGATTGATATGAGGAACTGAGGCTTAAGACTTGCAAACAAGGAAAGTATGACTAGTAGTGGACTCACACAGATTGCAGAATGTCAAGGTGGCAATTTTTTGTGCAACAGATTGCCCCCTAAAGTGTGAAGTTTGTAATAGATGAAGATAGAGTTTTTCATCTATGAAGAGTGAAGTAATTTATCATTTCAAGGATGATCCTATGGACACCCCAATCGGAACCCCAGTTAGTACTCATTTTGGTACTAACTAAACCAATCATACCATCAGCAGCATGAGACCCTGAAGGAGCTGCAGTTATTTGTCCATGTTTTGGAAGATCGGGGATTTTTTCATGTAAAGTACCTGACTGCGTATAAACGAGGTCAAGGTACTGAGCCTAAGCAATGAATTTCTCTTCAGTAACAACTCCTGCCTTAGCTACATCTTCAGTGATTTTAGGTAATAATGATTTTACGAACCATTCCGCTAAAATTTGATCCGGAATGAAAACTTTCACTAAACGCCTTCGACATCACCATTCATGAATATGATCAGAAATATATGTGGATGTGGATTGTTTTAGTGAAGTTAATAGTTTTGTGTCATTGTCGGATCTGGCAGGCAACAAAAAATGAGTGAAGAAAGAAGTGGCTAACTAACTAAAATTATAAAAAGAGCCTTGTGGTAACTCAATGTACCATTTGGCAGCAAGACTAATCAGAGCTCGTTGAAAAAGACATAACCGAATTGAATAATCAATGATGGAATTAGATGCACACCAGAGGTGATAAGTCATAACATGATTTGACAGATCCTCTCCTGAATTACCCTCGAACTTTGGGATATCACTTGGCAACTTATTAGGCATTGGCGGCCAGTACGGAAGATAGTAAATCAGATCGTTCGTAAGGCGCGACAAATCTGGTAAATCCAAAGTTGCAATAAAAGGTAACTGACGGTTAGGGTCGTGAAAACCTTGGGTAACAAGACTAGCCCCAGGAGGAGGATATCTAGGATAACATGGAATTGGATTTGCATTACGAATATTATAACCTCCTAGGAAACCAAGATTAACCAGACCAAACTGGGGTTGTTGAGGCTGTTGATAAGTATCGCCAGTGTACGGTTGATACTGATAAACTGGGTTTTGTACAGTAGGACCGAATTGGTACTATCCCTGGTACGGTTGATAAGTGAACTGCGGTTGACTTGTGACAACCGTACTTGAACCAGCTTTTCCTACAGGCATATGGACCGAAGTCTGAACTGTAGGTCCTGACTGTGGTAAAGAGGCTTGACAAGTTTGCACTGATGCAAGGACAGTAGAAACCAGAGCTACTGATACTCCAGAAACAGGTGTGGTAGGTTGAACAAAAGCTGCAGTAGTTGCAGTAGCATTTTGAGGTAGAGTTTCAGGTGAACTAGGCCCAGGCTGCTAAACTAAACCAAGTGCAGAGGTTTGAACAATAGGCTTGATAGGTTGCTGAGTTGGAACAGAAACCAAAGGTTGTCTAGGTTGACTTGATAACTGCACATTAGGTTGCATAGTCTGTTGAGTTTGAGATGGATCCCACACCATATTCATTCCAGGTTATGGACCCATAAAAGGTTGTGCATATGGAGGACCATAACCGAGTTGAATGTAGGGCTGATAATTAAGCGGTACATTTCTAGCCCCTTGTACAAATGGTTGACTAGGAGGTGGTTGGAAACCTTGAGTTAGGTACTGACCTTGAGGTTGATAACCTTGAGGCATGTACT
>APFE031238022.1:25956-59714 GCA_000404065.3 Pinus taeda
AAGAGAACCCCCCAGAAAATCCAAGTGAGTCTAGCCAACGTCTGCCCCAGGTACAGTGGGATCTCCCCGCCACTGTCACCTTAGGAAGAATCCTATGGAATATGGTCACTATGGTTACCAACATAAACAAATATACTTGGGGGAACAGTCTACGATCCGATACGCACACAAGGGCAGAGTAGCAAGCTCAATCCCTTTGAAGGCTCCTTGACATAAACCAACATTTACCAACAAGTGACCCCAGGCTCCTCGACAATGGTTAATCCGAGGTTTACCGTTTGTAATACATGAATATCTGGTATCGTTCCCAATGAGGAAGGATTGATTCCCACACTGGTTCGGACATGATCTCGTGCTTCTCCTTTAAGAGGAGCTTTCCCAGAGCATAGATGCAACAATTTGATTTCCCTCCTACCGCAAGATACAACTACTTGTTTGTTTTACTGTCTTGGAAAGTTAATTACTCCCTACTCCAAGACACTAGCCTAAGCTATGTTGGTGTATTAGAGCCCTAGAAACAAAAAATTTGCTAGATTGATTTTATTTTAAGCGTGATTTTTATTGGCTTTTGATTAAGTCAATAGGTGATGGAGATGAAACTCGTGGTGTAAAGACTCGACTCAAAATCACTACAAAAATGCACTTAAGATGATTAAACAATCTTTTCTCTTCAATGAAGTTCTAGCTATGAAAGAGTTGGAGAATGAAAATACTTGTAAACACAAATCTTTCTTAACAAACAAATCAAAAGAAGAGTATTTGTTCCAATGCACTCAAAACGAGACAAATAGTTATTTTCACAAGAATTTCCTTTTTTCATTCAAACACTCAAATGCTACCAAAAACAAACTTTTTTCAAAAGAGATTTTTTATATTTTATAAAACACTTAAAACAATAACTAAAGCAAATCTTTGAGAAAACTATGAATAAAGCAAACTTAAGATCTACAAACTATGAAAACCTATTTGAAGTAAAAGCTCACAAAAGTATTTTCGAGGATGTTTTACTTGGCTATAAGAAAACCAAGGACCAATTTGTCCAGAATCACAAATAAGTCAAGAACAATCAATTTTGTTTTCCTTTTTAAAAATGAAAATCCAAACTTTCAATCACAAGCTTTTCGAAGTTTTGTAAAGAGAAAAATCAAAGTGGATTCCTCAATCAAGGGGAGATTTCATAAATGGTCAGACTCATAAGAAGACTGGTAGACACTAAGGTGATCTGAAGTCCCTACAGCTTCTAAGCTCAGAGCCACTACACAACCAAATCGAAAAAACAAACCCAACAAGCAAAACTCCTAGGAATTTCACCTAAAACCCTAATGCTAATGAAATTAAACCAAGGAAATATTTCAACCAGTCACATGCAGGTATGGGAAGAAGATAACAACTACAAAATTAAGATAAAACTAATTTAAAGAGTAAAATTCAAAATTTCAAAATTTTAGCAAGGTACGCAGGTTCAGAGTTTATGCAGGTGTGTGTACGCTCTGTGCACAAATTAAAAGTGCGTACAGGTACGCACTGTGATACAAGCACAGACTGCAGACTTCCACTAAAGTAATGAAAAATAAAAAACAAACCTAAATCCACTAAGTCTACCCAAGTCCACACACAACAAGCCAAAAACAGAAACAAAAAGGCAAGTTTCTCAAGTCAAAGAAAAATGAGGAAAACAATAAAATCCCCAGCGGAGTCGCCATTTGGTCACGCGGAATGAGTTGATCTTGTGGACAAGATAGACCTTCCTAGAATCTAAAGAAGACCTAATGACAAGCAAACCAACCAGACACTATCTTTCTCTAAATGTGCTTTATAAATAATGGAAAACAAGTGTGTTTAAGGCCTACCTTATGTCCAACGCAAGTTTGGGGATGCCTTCACTCCTTTGATCCAGGTGAGTTCCTTTGTCGCAAACCTGCAAACACAAACAAGGCAAACGATTAAATAGCACCTGAATAACCAGTATTATAAAACATACTTAACATGAAAGTCAAGGAGTCCATGAAACAAATAACATGAGATACTTGTTGAGAAAAATGAGCCTGATTGTATTAATTCAAAAGAGGAATAACTTTACAACCTTTGCCCTGACGCTGTACAAGCTCCTCCCAGGGTCCAACAAGAAGTCTCCTCTACTTTGACAAGCTTCACTCACTCCCCAATGAAGCCAAAAAGGTATGTGATCTCTCCTCTTAAGCTCAAATAGGAAGTCTTGATTTCACTAGCATTTACCCTCAAAAGTTCAGCTTCTAACCTCTCAAGCCACTGACCCAATGCCTCAATTTATAGTGCAATGGAGATCAGTTACCAGGTCCTCCTTCAAAGGGATAGAATCCACCTTCAAAGGGATAGCTCCTCTTAACAAGGGATTAGTTCCAACTCTTATGGGATGCATGAACCATTTGGAGTGAACAATCCACGTCAAAATTCCTTCTAGAAACATCTAGAATTAACCCAAAGTGAGTTTTTTAAGATAAAAATTGTGCCTTTTGACTTTCACAGGGGTACACACCCTCCCCTTTACATACAAAGTGTATACGTACGTAGGTATTCTGAACAAAAGGTGCGGGCCCGCAGGCAAAAGTGGGAGAAAGTGCAGAACTAGAGTTAAATTACTTTTTGATGTCTTTCTCTCATTTCCAAAGCTTGTTTTGAAGAGCTGAGGTCTGAGACTTGCTTAGGAGGCTGGTATAAGTGGTGATAGACCGATACCGATTGCAAATAATCAAGGTGATGATATTTTTGTGTAACACTACTGTATGCATAATGTCAGGTTGGGTACCTATTAGACAAAGCAGACTGCCAATCATGGATCTGTAGGTTGGTTGATGTACTGTTGTTGATTCATCATTTGAACTGAGACTGCATTATGTTACCATTGGGGTACATATTGGTTTAGAATCTTCCATGCCATACATTTTCAAGATCTGTTTGAGATATTTGGTTTGTGAAAGAAAAATACCATCTTTATTTTGTTGAACTTGTAGACCAAGAAAATAGGTGAGCTCACTAAGCAAGGACATTTCAAATTCTGGCTGCATTACTGAAGAAAAATTCTGACTCATGGATTCTTCATTGCTACCAAAAATGATTTCATCAACATAAATAATAATTATTATCAATTTATCAGTGTCAATATTTGTATATAGATTGCTATCTGCTGACCCGTTTGAAAAATCTTGTTGGTGGAGATATTTGTCAAGATGGTAATACCAGGCCCTTGGAGCCTATTTTAGACCATAGAGAGCCTTTCTGAGTCTGCATACATGTTTTGCATCATTTACAAGAATGAATCCTTCTGGTTGTTCAATATAGACTTCTTCCTCTAAGTCTCCATTAAGGAAGGCAAATTTTACATCCATTTGGTATACCTTGAATTTCTGAAAACTAGAAAGAGCAAGAAACATCCTTATGGCTTCAAGTCTAGCAATAGGTGCAAAAGTTTCTTCAAAATCTATACCTTATTGTTGAGCATATCCTTTACAAACAAGTTTGGCCTTGTTTCTAATAACTTCTCCATTTTTGTTCAGCTTGTTTTTGAATATCCATTTAGTTCCTATGATATTCTTATCATGAGGTCTAGGAACTAATTCCCAAGTATTATTCTATTCAATTTACTCAAGTTATTCATTCATGGCCTTGACCCAACATTCATATTTTCATGCTTCATTTACATTTTGAAGTTTGGTGGAAGATAGTAATGCTAGATAGCTTGTGGTTTCTGTAATAGTTCTTCTTGTTTGTACAACTGCCTCTTTTTCCCCTAAAATTTGAGTTTCAGGATGATTTTTCTGAACATACCTGGACAGAGTCTTTTCTTCTACCTTTATCTCTTCTTCTGGTGCTTCATTGGTTTCGTCTTCGGAATCAATGTGATTTGATGTGGGAAAATAATCCCCATCTTCTTCATTGTCATAATCCTCGGTTTTTATCTATTTTGGATTTTTGCATGCTTCATCAACCACAACATGAATACTTTGAATAAGTTTACCAAGTATTTTATTATAACATTTATATCCTTTACTTCGAGAAGAGTAACCAAGAAGAATACCTTCATCTGCTCTGGGTTGAAACTTACCGAGTTTTTCATCAATCCTTTTGATGTAACATTTGCTTCCAAAAAATTTAAAGTATTCTACAGTAGGAGTCTTACCATACCAAAGTTCATGAGGAGTTTGAATGTTGTTTACCCAAACATTTTCTTGGTTGAGAATAGTGATGACAGGGAATGCAGCTTCACCCCGAAAGGTTGCAGGAGTTCCAGATTCATCTAGCACAGCTCGAGCCATTTGTTGAACAATTATATTCATTCTTTCTACCACTTCATTTTGCTGAGGAGTCCTTGCAGTGGAGAACTGCCTTTTTATTCCATGTTGTTCACAAAAGTCAAAGAATTCATCCAAGATAAATTCCCCTCCTCGATTAGATCTGAGGCATTTGATTTTTCGATCTGATTCATTTTCAACCAAAGCTTTGAAGGCTTTCAAATTTTCAAATGCTTCATCTTTATGCTTTAGAAGACCTATCCAACACATTCTGGAAAAATCATCAATGAACAATATAAAGTATTCTTCTCCACGAGGTGAATTTTTCCTTGATTGTCCACATAAATCAAGAGGCTTACTAGCTGACCCTTCTTTTTAAATGAAGTGAGATCTGGTTTTTTTACTGAATTGACATGGTTTGCATATTGTATTTTCAGGAATGTTGATATCTGGAAGAGCACAAACAACCTGGAATCTGCATGCTTTTCTTATTTGAGAAAAGCTTGGATGTCCCAATATTTTGTGCATTAGCCAGTTTTCATCATTTTTTCTTAGATGGCACTGTTGTTTTCCTCCCTTGAGTATGCATAGGTTGTTTGGAGTTCTTGTACCTTTGATCATGGTTTCTCCTGTATCAACTCACAAACAACACATCAGTTTGATCGAAACACCACTTCATTTCCTTGATCACACATTTGACTAACACTCAACAGGTTATGCTTTAGACCATCAACATACATAAAATTCTGAACTTTAACCTTTTCTTCCAAGAAAACATAGCCTTTACCTTTCATGAAAACAAGAGTGTTGTTTCCAAATGAGACATTCTTTTCCTTTTTTAAGGCATTATATGAGTGAAGTTTTTCTTTGTCACCTGTCATGTGTTTTGAGCATCCACTATCGATGTACCACTGATTTTTTTTCGTTCTGCATACAATACTATACCACATCTTTCTGTTTGCAATTCTTTCTTTCTCCATATTTTGTGATTTAATGGAGTTTGTTCCTTTTGAGATATTTTCCAAAATTTACTCCTGCATTCAGATTCTTCATGGCCAAAGTCGTTACAGATTGAACATTCTATTTCATTTTCAAGAAGAGAAAAGTTATTATAGGAACTTTTCTTGATCCTTGTCACATTCCTTTGATTTCATGCTTCTCTAGTCATGATGTTCTTGTAAGCAACACATTGAGTAGCTTTGTGTCCAAAATTTTGACATGAGAAACATTGACCATTAAAGAAGTTCCTACAATTATTGAATCTATTGACCTAGTGATTGTAGTTTCTATTGATATTTATCTTTGAGGAAAATTGAGTATGATTTACCTGAGGTTGGTTGTGGCTTCTACTCATCCTTGAAGGAAATTGAGTCTGATTTACTTGGTGATCTTCTTTATGCCTTTGTTGAGGATTGTCATACTGTTCACTGTTCTTTAATGCATCAAGATAGCTTTTAGCGGAGGTTGATGGCTTTTGTGATTGAGATGCCTCTTCAGTATATCCAAGACCTATCCTTATCAGAGGAGAATGTTTCACTTTGATAATTTCATTTAAGGTTTATGATCCTTTAGCAAATATAAGATTGAGAGATTTTTTTTTCTCAAGATCCTTTCTTAGACCTGCAATTTCACATTCTAGTTTTTCATTGTGTTTTTCTCTTTTAGCAAGTTGGTATGTGAAGGTATCTATAATCATATTCTTTTCTTATAAATAGATTTTGAGTTTAGAGATTTCTTCATGAAGTTCATCTTCTTCTAATGCATCCCAAAACTTATCATCTTCATAAGCCATTAGAACTCTATAGTCATTACTATTTTCATCTTCATCATTATTTGATAAACCATCGCTATCTTCATCAGTATAGTAACTCTTTTTACTTACGCTTTGTTTTCTATTCCTTTTCACAAATTCCTTCCCTTTATCATATTTATCTTTATGAGGACATTTGGCAACATAATGACCAACTCTACCATAGGTAAAACATTTGAAAAGTAGTTTACCTCTAAATCTTTCGGAACCCCGTTGAAGTTTCTTGACAAAGTTTATTTCATCTTCTTCTTTTGAAATATGTCCTGATTCATTGAGTTCTTCCTTTCCTTTTGCTAAAGCTTTAAATGTAGCTTATCTCATATTTGACGGGCCTCCTTTTCTCATCTCAAAGGAAGTTAAGATTTCGTGAAGTTGTGTCATAGTGATAGTATGTAGATCCTGTTCTTCTTCTATGGCAGATACTTTTGATTCAAATTTAGTAGACAAGGATCTTAAAACTTTCTCAACTAAGGTAACTTCCTTTATCTCTTCACCCAGATTCCTCATGCAATTAACAACCTCATCTATGTAAGAAGTAACTAGCTATACTTTCATCATTGTGCATCTTAAGAGTTTCATATTGAATTCTAAGAGTTTGCAGTTTGGCGCATTTTACCTGAGAGTCTCCTTCATAGCTTAGAACAATTTTATCCCATATTTATTTAGCTAATTTGAGCTACATAAATTTGACAAACTCTTATGGTGAAAGACTTCCTAATAATGTATTGACAACCCTGGAATTGGTTTCATATTGATTTTTACCTGTCCTATCTGTAGGAATTGATGATGGAAATGTATATCCTCCTTCCACAATTTCCCAGACATCTATTCCAAGTGATTGTAGATAAGCTGTGGTTCTTATCTTCCAACAAACAAAGTTGCTCCCATCAAAGATTGCTAGTGTGATGGATCCCATGCTTTCTTGATTACTCATGATGATGGATATCCCTTCAAATGATCAATGTTCTTCTAAAGGACCCGCTATGATACCAATTGTTGGAAATAATACTGAGAGGGGGGGTGAATCAGTATTATTAGATCAATAATTTAATTTTCCAAATATATTTGTATATGCTACTTCAGATAAGTGAACTAGCGTGTATACGCGACTGTACTTATGGGAACCATCGTGTATGCAGAGAACTTTTGATTTACCCATTTTATCATGCATTGAACTTTAACCAGTATATTAGAAATTTATTAGACACTGTAGTAAAATCAAAATAAAGCATCACACATAAGCGACACATAGGAAGACCAAGATATAAGGTGGAAACCAAATGTGGGTGAATAACACCTAATATTGTTGTCTCTATCTTCTTTTAATAATAAGAAAATATGTTTACAATTTCGTACTGGTGCAGACTTATACCAGTACGCAGGCTTCTACCTATAGAAGGTTACAACCTTATCTCATTCTCCAGCTTCTTCTAGAAGGGAGCTACAACCCCCTAACTCTTGTACTAGCCAATATGTTTACTAGTACATAGGCTACCACCTATAGTAGGCTATGACCTTCTTTCTTCAACCAAGACCACAATTCATAAATTTTCAGACTGGATCCATCAACAACATCATAACTATAATTGAATCATCAAATACATCTACATCAACCAATCACATTCTGAACTAACCACAACTGAATCAATCAGTCACTTTGACAACCCATCAATCTCACCATTCAGAATACTATCACCAGAATGCAGTAACCAGAACCCAGAATTCTGCAACAGTAAACAGAAACAACTAAAATATATTTTATAAGGTATACACTACTTCCATGTGTCGAACTTGCATGTATACATGATTTTCTCAAAGCCAACTAGCGTATACATCTGTAAATATTAATTTATAATTCTGCAGCTATTCCAAACTTCAGTTATTCCCAGATCATAATGTTTATAGAAAAACACATGCGTCAGTATATAGATCTAGAATAAACATGATCAAACCATATAAAGATAGTTCAATTCAAGCCTTAAGATCTTAATCCATCATTAGATCTTATCCTCCATCAACCACAAAGGTTCATTCCTGGTTGAGATCAAGCACAACACCATAAGCCAATAACCTACATATTAGATCTCACACTTCATCAAATATTCAATACTTCCACACCTGGCCTAATGATCTTCTCCTCCTTTCATAGTTTTAGGCCTTTCTCAATAACATGGACCAAAACCACTTAGGACCAATACCTTGGATCAAATAGCTAGGGTCAATACCTCGAACCAGATACTTTGGACCAAACCATGGATCAAAATACCATGGACCAAATAGCTTAGTTTTCCAAGGTATACACTCTTTTCCTTCTGTGAAAGTTCATGTGTATGTTATATGCTCCGTTTTTTCTATTAACCTGCATGTATACATTGCTTGGTCAAGGTGAACCTATGTATACCTCTTTTTCTTCATTCTTTGTAGTTTGAGCTACAATTCTTTTCTATTGTCATGATGTACTGTGATCTTTCATCTGAGAGAGTTGCCTTCTGAACTGATTCCTTGAAACTACCCTACATTTCATTACAATTATGAACACCATTGTCATGAATTCTATCACATCTGATATCTCTTCTGTAGATTCATTAAGTTACCATATACAAGTGAGTTGTTCTGCTACAAGTGGGTTGCCATCAAGTGCAACAAATGCATCAGAGTGCCACCAAAGGGGGTAATTCCTCTCTTCTTGTGGTACCCCCTCCAAGTAGTCTGGTCATTTACTTTGATTGGAATCGACTAGTAAGATGTCATCTTACTTCTTATGCACCTTTCTAGATCATCGCTACATGCCCTAGACAAGTCATTACATTGAATGCCATCATTCCTGAGAGTTTCTTGGCCTAAAGACATCTTAAAATGACCGCTTGAGGAACCAGCGCAAACTTGGTCAGTGGTAACTGTGCTGTAGAGCACTTAGGCCCATTCAAGCCTACTCTACAGAGAACCTAGGCCCACTTTGACCTGCATTAGGTTAGATTGAGCGAAATCTTCATAGGGTTCTAGGAATATTCCTTTATTCTAGATCATTCTAGAAGATTCCCATCTCTTATCCTCTACTCTGAGCTCAAAATTGGATACAAAATGAGTCAAATAACCTCCTATCCTCTCATCCGTTCCTCCATGGAAACTAACTCCCAAATTGGAAAGTCATTCAATGCGTAATTTATGACAAAACCACCTTCATTTCCGTATAAGTTGAGCACTCATCATAGCGATTAGGGGCTGAAATTTGAAGAATTGTAAGGAGATATTCTTGGTTTCAGATTTGAGATCACAAGCAAGTAGTTTTATGCTACTAGAGTGTTGTGATTTTGGTGTGATAAAGATGGAACTCAAGCTGGATGAGTGACACAGGATCAAACTTCTTTGGTTGTAACTCTTCCTTCTACTTAATAAAGTTGTTTATACCTTTTCGCATATTCTTTTCTTTGTGTATGATGATTATATGTATAAACACTTTCAATTCCATTTGCTTATAGTAGATATATCTCTTGCTTTGATTGGTTTTTGTCCTCTTTTTATGATTGCAGGTATTGATCGAGTTGTTTTAGTTCGAGAAGGAGTGACGAGAGCCATAGAAAGGAGACAAAGGGAAGCGAAAGATAACAAGTAGGTCCCTTGTCTTATTTATTTTCTATAGGAAAATGTTAAACTCTTTAATTCTATTGTTCTAAGTATATCTACCCACTTAGGGAAGTTATGTTTACCCATACATGTAAAATTCTAGATAACACTAAACATACATCAATAACATCCATGTTGCGAAAGACTTCCTTGCCAGCCAATGCAATGGGAAAATATTGGTACAAGCCTATAGCTTGTGAAGAACGACTGCCATATGCACAAAGGGTGATAGTAGATGGTGGAATTTCATGAGAACCAAGTTGTTTCCAGACCTGGGTGGACATGGAGATTGGGATATGGAAGTCAACTGATGGCAGAAGGCAAGGATTATCTGACTTGTCAAAACCAAAATAAATCATGTGATTGACTAAAGGGTTCATAGAACCTAAGGAAGACAATATATTCTTTCATTGTGAAAGACACAGTTAGAGGACTTCCAACATTAACATGGTAGTAGGAGACTATGCCAAGTCATCTACTATGTTATACTTATGGGCAACCCGAGGGTTGCTAGTGTTTCAACATAATGGTCCTTTGGTGATTTTTGGAGGAACTTCTACCTTAGGTGGAGGATGTTGTCACGAATTTGACCCCAATTAGATCTTGGCTTATTCTGTGAGTTTCGCCTTGTGCCTCCCTTGCTATATAACTTCTTCTCTCATATTCTCGTAATCAATAAATTGCTTCCTTGAATTTTCATTTTTGCCCTACACTAACTTTACCATTGTAATAATCATTTTAACTTATAAAAAAATCATTATTTATATTAAATAAAATATTAAAATTTTAATTTTGAATTAAATATCTACCATTATAAGTTGCAAATATTATTATAATAATTAAGAATTAAGAAATTAAAAAAAAATAAAAAAAAATGATAAATTAAAAAAAACTATTTAACTAATAACCAAAATAAACATTATTATTAAAATAATTAGAATCAAACATTCAATAAATATGAATTAATTAAAAATTAATGTAAACAAAATTAAGTTAACAAAATAAAATTAAATAATTAATAAAAACAAAAAAATATTAATTAACATAATAACTAATTATAAATTAATAAATATGAAACAATTTATTAAATTAAAATATAACCTATTAAAACAAATAATTAAATTACAATATAATATAATATAATATAGAAAAAAAAAAAAAATATATATATATATATATTATATATATATATAAAATAAACTATCCTAATACCTTAGCTTTTCATTCACAATTTTAAAGGTAAAAATACACACTTATAATACCTTTAGAAAAAAGCATGTATACCCATTCGAAAAACAAGCCCCCACGTGGAGGCTTAAGACATTGAACGAGCGTTGGAAGAAATTAACCAATGTGTTGGAAATGTGCTGACTACTAGGGGGTGAATCATTAGTTACAATGCATATTTAAAATTTATTTTCGATCACTGATTCACAATCACACATTAAAGTATTAGAATATGAGCTCATATAATACATTAACCAACAAGGCAAATACCATGATCGACATATGAAAACCATAACATAATTAAAACATCTCATGCACAAGGGAAATAAGGATCTCGCATGGAAACGCCCCTCCGGGAAAGAACCACCCTTTGTTGTTAATGTTTCTTTGCTTTTAATTTTATTAATCATGCAAATAAATTTACATCATAGCTGGATATGCCTAGAAAGTTCATATATAATATTGACTAAGTGAACTCCTATTCACTGGAGACTCCTATTCGCTAAAAGCCTTGCCCAACCACCATTGGACTATGATAATGCTTTTTTTACTGGCTACCAACAACCTTAGGCAAGGAACACCTATCCCTTTTTCACTAAGTTATCTCGTTCTGTTAATCAATAGGGTCACATTTCATAATACTTCAAACTAGAACCCATGCACAAAGCAACAAGAACTAGCTCTTATGAAAATCATCTCAATCAAACTATATCAATTCTTTATTTGCATTATCTTCTTTGAGCCATATGGTCCTTGGATATGTATATTGGTATGTTGCAAAGTTGGTAATTTATTATTTGTTACCCACTTTGGGATAATTGAGACTATATCGATATGTTCAATATATTGATCATATCTGAGTGTTACCTTATGTCTACCATGATTTCCTGATGAAATAGATATTGAAATTCGTTGGTATGAGTGGTAGTATGCATTGATGACTAGTTGTAAGTTTGTATGATTAAGAAAGTTCTTTGACAATTGTTTGAACATATATTGGGCTCGACAATGATATAATGTGACATATTGTGAGATCCAACATGAAGAGAATCATGTGTTCCCTGACATGTTCAAGCACATTGAAGTCAAATATCACTATATCCAGGATATGGTACAGAAAGGAGAAATGAGACCCCATTACACTTTGATTACATTTTGATTGATGAATAGGAAGACAGTTGGATTCTTGAGTTGCAACATGTAAGCTTGTGGTTGACCCAATATTCTCCAGGTGTCATGTACCATGGAAAAGACTAATAGTTATACGCCTACTGAAGGCACTAATCAGAGGAAGGGGTCCTAGGATGATCAAGAACATTGTGTTAAAGAATGTAACTTATGCCAATTTTCATAATTATATTTGAGTCATAACGTAATGTGTTCTTCAAAAGAAAGAAGAAAATAAATTTTATTGTAAAATAAATTTACTTATTAAAACTTGGAGTTCATACTTTATTCGATGATTAATAGGTCAAAACATCCATTGCAGGCTTCTGGGGTTTATGTTGACGGTCCTTGTTCATGAGTTTCTTAGGATTTGTTTATCAACAAAGAAATTTATTTTTATGTAAATGAGTCATTTAGTATTCCTCCACTAAGTTGGCCTCAGCCTAGACAATAAGGCCTCATTGGGAGGCAAAATCCATTATATAAAGTCAACAAATCAACCTCATTTAGATTACACACACAACACGTTTGATCTACAATTATTGGAGAAGAAAAGGGAGTGTGAAATTCTTGGAAGAAGGAAGAAAACCCTACCGAAGGAGAAAAAACCTTAGAGAATAAGTTTGGATACTATTTCCTCTCTTGTTTGACTCACATGTGAGCAATTATGAACTTTTTGGAGTGTCGAAGTCGTAGGATTGTAGGCGTGCCAAAATTTTGAATCTGGGGGTATAAATTTTGACTTGAAGCTGTGTTGAAGTCGTTTGACAAAATTTTGAATTTTGGTGTTTGGTTCATCCTCTTGGAAGGTTGATTTCATGGAGGATGCAGGTCTTTTGGTCAGGTCTAAGGTCTTGGTTTGTATTAATTTGATTTTAATATTGTAGTGGAATAGTTTCTTGTGGTTTTCCCATTCTTAGATGTTTTAGCCTTCGCTGAGTGCCTACTTCTTGTGTCATTTATCTTCATGATTTTGATTTGATGATTTCTTTCTGAGAAGAATATCAAAGAAGAACATAAGGAAAGTGTTGGGAACGGGTCCCTTAGGGGTCAATTTTGGGGTTAAATCCCAAAGTTTTGGGGCATAAGGCCAGAAGTTGTATAAAGAAATGTAAAGTCTCTGCATTTTGTGGTTGCGGAGCATGAAGATATCTAATGCCAAAAATGGTTTTCTGCCTTTAGTCTAGATAGGTTGTGTCAGTTTTGGAGATCCACCCTTAGTCTGCGGACCATGGGATAGTATAAAAATGAGGTCTTAAGAGGAGTCTAGGAGAGTAGACTAGAAGCAAAGTAGAAGTACTTTATGAGTATGTAAAGAGCTAAGAGTGAGAGTCTTAGCATAGGAAGATGCTCTGCAGCTGAGTGCGCAAAGGCCTAGGGTCGAATTCGGAAGCTGAGTGCATGGACCCCTGCTCCTGTGTGCACAGGGCAAATAGAGTCCGTATTGACAATTTGAATCATAAATAAAGAGAAGTATTCTAAAATTACTATGTACTTTCGGTCTATGTATGCGTTACTGTATTTATGCTATGAATGATGTGTTTATGCTATGTTGAATACTGAGGTTATGAATTAATGTTGTATTGATGCATGAACATATATATTTCACTCTGCCATATGAATGCAAGTAAGAATATATGTTACGCAAAGATAACCATAATGCATGTCAAACTTAACCAATACTTAAGCTAATTTGGTTAGACATAGAAGTAAGGATAATTATAGAGGTGTGTAAGCACCTGATCTATCTATTTAGGGTCTGTGAAGAACAATCAGAGACTTTCGTGGAGGCTCTAAGGATAGATAAGAGAAGTACATTGATAAGCCTTAAAGGGCTTATCGATCTGCGAAAAGGTAGAGCGAAGTCTAAAAGCCAACATCACAACCATCTCAGGGTGAGGAAAGTTGGTTCCCAAAACCCCCCTATATTGATTTGGGTGAGACTTCAGTCCGCGCTTGGCGGATTAATGCTGAAAGGGCCAATAGTGTAGCGATTTGCTTGGTTGCTTAATGTTGAACTTGGGTCAGGGCCCATCAAGCCAACAAATGGTTCCGTTTCGAGCACCGTGATCTACATAACGAGATGTGTGATTGTAGAATTGAGGCTTTTGTGATCCATATCAAATTTTTGAGAGATTCTTCAGGGTAAATCACATAAGAATTCATTTGTGACGCATTTCGAACCAACTAGTGTGGCTCATCGTCAGGACAAGTTGAAGAAACAGATCCAGCCTTAGCATGTTAAATAGCCTGAGCAAAGTCTCCAAGAGTGTGAAGGCGATGACTAATACGAGAGATGTGTGATGTCATATCATTGGAATCCAACTAAGAAAGAGATCTAAAAGTGGTTGGATAGAAAGATGCACGAATTCGCAGTGTAAGAGAACAAGAATATGCAATTGACAAAAGATCATTGGTTGGACATATATATATGTACACGCAAATACATGAAATCTTCTTTTGTTCCTTCCTGGTTGAGTTATACAAGTCGATCGCGAAGTTGGCAGATGGCCAAGGAAGGTGGAGGCTTGAAAATCCGATTGTTTGGTCACTAGAGTTAGTACGGAGATTGGAAGCCTCTAAAGATAAGATCGAGCACATTGTCGGCCATTGGCTCGACCGCAACATAGGAGGATTTGTGACAAAATTCACAGTCGATACTTCTGTCAGTTATAGTGAAGCAGAGCTCCACTTCTTTAAAGGATCATGAGGTAAGTATTTGAAGCCACTAAATACTTTGATTAAGATGCTCTTGTGTGAAAAGTGGGTCATGCGGTTACCTTGATGTTTGGAGCTACGCGAAGTGAAAAGTATCTTAGGGACGAAGGAAGGAAAGGTACATAGTATAGCCCGTTGATTGAACCTCCTTTGAGTGACGACGAAGGAGCAGTGCAGTATTCTCCACTAAGCGTTGTTTAGCTGATAAGATAAGGGTTCCTTCAAATACATACACCACATCCATCCTCATCCCATCCATCCATGCCACCTCCATCCTCACCCCCATCGCCCACACCACCCCCACCTCCACCACTATTCAACATGGAGAACTTTGTAAAGCTACCTGTATTTAAAGGTGTAGGGAATAAAGATCTGGACTAGTATTGGTTCATTGCGAAGGCTTTGTGGGAAGCTCAGGGTGTCACAGACAACCAAATGAAGAAAGCCACACTGGTTAGTTCTTTGCAGGATTGTGCACTAATGTGTTACATTAAGTACAATACTGATAACCCAACGTCCGCGTTGGTAGATATCCAAGTTGCGCTGAATAGAGAATTCAATAGACCTAAGTCTTGAGCACAACCAATTGTGGGATTCAGGAGATCATGATGAAGCCTGGGGAGATGCCATGGGATTTGGATCAAATATTGAAGTGTACGATCCATGAAGCCAACATGAACCTAACTGATGGGCATCATCACGAATGGTTCATGGCCTCGCTCTTGCCCCACATAAGGGTTGCATTATCACAACAGAATATTGGGACCTAGGCAGAAGCTCTGGAAATCACGATGAGACTACATGAGACACCAATGTAGGATGTTGATCTAGGGGTTCAACAAATTCATGTGTAGTGCATGAACCTTTGCCTCAAAATGTAAACTCTGAAGAAGGAAAGAGCAGCTCGGCCAAAGGCGCGCGAAGAAGCTTGGTGCCTAAAATGCATAGACTAGGGGCATGACAAGGATCACTGTCCAGTCTTTGCTAACTATGTTGTAGCAAGGGGACGAATGCATCTACGACAAGAGGCTATGGCAGGGCCAAGTGTAGGGCCCTCTCTATGGTGCATTATATGCCAAGTGGCTGGGAAGCATGTGACCGATAATTGCGACTTGCTGCAAAAATTTGTACAGACACCAGAACATCTCTTCTGCAATTTCTGTCAATCAGTAGGTCATGACGAGTGCAATTTCCGTAGTTACAAATTAATGATGGACATGACACTTGCATATAGGTTGCAGGCATAAACGCAGCCTTTGGACGAAGGTTTTTGGGGAATGTGAAGTGAGTATCAGGGGCACAACCAAGGCCGAGGTGGAGGGGGCCGTAGTAGAGGCCGAGGATGAATTATTTGTTACAATTGTGGAGGACCAGGACACTACGTGAGTGACTATTTGAATCCAACATGGCTGTCATGCTGCTACTGTACTCAGTATGACCATGTGACTAAGGATTTCCCTATATTGTTGGCTAAGATTCGTGAAAAGGGGGCGCAGCCTCTACAAAACCTCTAGACGATGAGGGCTGAGCCTCACAAGGAAGACCCTAAGGTAAACATTATGCTGCAGAGTGGAACGACCATTGGGCAGGGTAAAGGGAAGTAGCCTATGGAAGGTGAATGGGTTAGCAAAGGACCAAAAAAGGATATTGGGTTTGATTTAGAGAGAGTGAAAGAAACATTTATGGAAGCAAAGGAAATATTCACTGAGGCCTTTACCTCAGGAAGTCAGGAGAATCCAGTTGAATAAATGGACCCATCCATGATTACCACGTTCTTGGAGACCTGCATGAAACTGCCCCACAATAATAAGGCGATGAAGGGCCTACATGAATTAATCAATCGATGCGCTCGCAAGGATAGCACTACTTGTGAACCGTGCGTAGTCAAAAATCTTGGCAAGCATAAGGAAAGGACTATGCGTGAGATGAGACTCACCGTGCAGATAGGGGAATACGAAATGGACCAAGTTATCTTGCATTTAGGATCTGACACAAATTTTTTTCCAAAGAAAACATGGGAAATAATGGGGAGACCTGCACTCCAGTCAACAGAAGAAGGAACTAGTACTGTGTGCAACATACTTTTCTATCATTGCAGGGAACTTATACAAAATCGGGTCAGACGAAATATTACGACATTATGTGCCTGACTTTGAATGAAGTAGCATCCTCTCTAAGGCTCATGGAGGAGCTACAAGAGGACGTCATGCAGGGAAAGCAACAATGTAGAAGGTTCTACGTGCTGGGTTGTGGTCGCCAACCTTGCATAAGGATTCAAAAGCATATTGTAGGGCATGTGACACATGTCAGAGGGCTGGAAGGCCATCGCAGAGTGATGAACTGCCTCTGATACCACAAATGACGTTAGAACCATCCGAGAAATGGGCGATTGACTTTGTGGGTCCAATTCAGCCTCAAGGAAAGAAGACGGGTGCGCAGTACATCATCATCGCAACTGAGTACTTAACCAGGTGGGCAGAGGCGTAGCATCTGAAGGACTATATATGCATGAAAGAAGCAAATTTTATTTTTGAATGTGTTGACAAGATTTGGTTGTCCAAATATCTTGATGAGCAATCACGATAGGCACTTTCTTAACAAAACAATCAGCGCGTTGACAGATAATTTTAGTTATATCATCAGAAAAGTATGCCTTATCATCCACAGGCTAATGGGACAGTGGAAGAATTCAATAAGAAACTAGAGGGCGCACTGACAAAGGTCTACAATGCTCATAGAAATGAATGGGATGTGCACATACCTGCAGTGTTATTTAAGTATAGAATGACTTGCAAGAAGATGACTAGGCAAACTTGTTTCAAACCCATGTATTGTGCAGAAGCTATGATGCCAATGGGATACACTGCACCTAGTGTCTGCATAGCGGCACTCACAGGAATGGTGGACCGCAGAGCCCTAGAAGAGACGCTTGTGTAGCTAACAGAGCTTGTGGAGGAATGATTTCTAACTAGATTCCATCAACAAGTTCAAAAGGAGCGCGAAAAGGCATGGCACGATTGGCACATCAAACTACGCACCTTCAAGGTAACTGATATGGTATTGTTATATGATAGTAAATTTGATAAATTTCCAGGGAAATTTAGGATGCACTCGTTAGGCCATATGTTATCAAGGATATTACCGATGGTGGAGCAGTTCAGCTCATTAAATTGAATAGAGAACCCTTCTCAGGGAAGGTGAATGGTAGCCGATTGAAGCCATTCACCAATGATCCAGCTAGGTGACTATATGAGGGAAGCATAGTCTTAGTGCTCCAAGTAGTTGAAAGGAAGCGTGGGACTATAAGCTACACTGCTCGGGTCAGAGCTCTGCATGATTAGAGAACTGTATGGAACAAAGATATGTCTCAAAGCCCGCAGAAGCATGCAGGGAGCTATGCTACCAATGGAAAAACCACGCGGGATAGCCGTAAAGTGACCGTTAAAGTCACTTTTCATGATTTGACAATGAAAAATGGCCAAAGGGAGCAAGGAGGCGACATTTAAATTAGAATTTATGGACTATATCTTTGAAAATATACTGCCAATCTAGCATTAATGAACCAATTTTGGGGGGAAGGGTCAGATTTGAATTTTAAAGTACCTATAAATTGCAAGTGGTTGCTCAATGAAAAACACTTGGCATTTTGAGAATTGAGTTGTTGAGCTCTCAGGCGCACATGAACCATGAAACCTTCGAAGTTTTGCTAGCAAGTTCCATATTTGAGACATTGCCACATGTGACATAGCAGTTGTTGCATAGAATCATGTTAACGTCCACAAAATCTATGAGACTTGTTGAAGCTGTGACAACCAAGGAGGCTATTCTAGATGTTGAAATGGTAGCAGAGGGAGCTACGCCAGAAGTTGTGCCTGTAGAAGTACCAGAAAAAGTGCCTAAATCCCCCAGGACACCTCGACCAAGGACTATGTCGACCTAGGAGGGGCCAAAACCGAGGAAGGACAAGGAGAAAATGCCATCGTCGGTGCGTGAATCACCTAGGAGGCACCCACAGTCGGGAAAACCCACTGCACAAGAAAAGGCCAAAATGATTGACCTAGAGTCAGAAGAAGAGGTTAAAGAAATCCCCATGGATGATGAGGATATTGTAGTGGAAATGAAGGGCATTGAAATTGAGGGGCCGGACCCCATATCTAACATGTCTTAATACATTCCTCCACGCAGGGACATGACGAAGGTGCCCAAAGATATTGATGAGAGTAATGTCACCCTACACACACCCCTCTTGCAAGACCAAATCGTCTTTGAGGGACCGTGCTTGGGGTGTGTCCCCCTTTTGAAGTTGGAGGACTAGGACTTACCAGAAACAGAGTGTTTCCCTCATTTAGTGATAGACCAACTTATGCACCAGGTCTTCCACACAAATACTAAAGTAACTGTGTTGGAGCCGAGGAAGTGGCTGAAAGGTGTTGATAAGGCAGGCCTACTAAACCTACTATGCATGTCACATTACAACCGAACACCTATCACGCTGGTAGTTATCAAGTAGCTGATGTGCTTGATGCACGACGGGTGTCTGTAGCTAGAGGAGGTGAAACCCATAATGGACATGCTAATCCATAGGATCACTCGGTTTCCATACATAGAAGAAAATCTAGCAACAGCGTTTGGTGAAAAGGCCAGCGATCATACACTTGCTGAGTGGATGAAGGAAAAATTCAAGTTGGTAAAGAAGCTGCGTGGCTATGAAATTTTGAGCATCAATGATCCTACGGTCAAAATGGCGATGCAAATCTTACCACGGAAGGTGTTGCGGAAGTGATGTGGAGATGAAGTGTTGACACCAGTGATAGATTTGGCTACCCATTGCACAAAGGGAGTCCAATTTAACTAGGTGTGCTACCTTTGTGGTGATTTCCTCGAAAACTGGCGTGAGGCACAAGTTCATATTAAGACCTTTCACTATGCATGGTTATTGTTGTCCATAGTGTTGGTTGCATCTAAGAAATTGTGGGTTTAAGAAAGGATCTTGAGAAAAAAAAATCTCTCAATCTTAGATTGCTAAAGGATCAGAAACTTTAAATGGAATTATCAACATTCAGTGTTCTCCTCTGATAAAGATAGATCTTGGGTATACTGAAGAACCATCTCAATCACAAAATCCGTCAACCTCCACCAAAAGATATCTTGATGCAGCAAAGACCAGTGAACAATATGAAAATCATCAGCAAAGGCATAAAGCAGATCATCAGGTAAATCAGACTCAGTTTACTCCAAGGATGAATAGAATCCACAACCAACCTCAGGTAAATCATACTCAATTTGCTCCAAATATGAATATCAATAGAAACTACAATCACCAGGTCAATAGATTCGATAGTGGCAGGAACTTCTTTAATGAGCAATGTTTTTCATGTCATAATTTTGGGCACGAAGATGCTCAGTGTGTTGCTTACAAAACCATCATGACTAGAGAAGCATGACGCCAAAGTAATGTACAAGGATCAAGAAACGTTCCTATAATAACTTTTATCTTCTTGAAAATGAAATAAAATTCTCAATCTGTAACAACTTTGGTCATGAAGAATTTGAATGCAGGAGCAAATTTTGGCAAACATCTCAAAAAGAGCAAACTCCATTAAATCCCAAGATATGGAGAAGGAAATAATCTCAAATAGAAAGATGTGGTATAGCCTTTTATGCAGAAGGACAAGAAAATCAATGGTACATCGACAGTCGATGCTCAAAACACATGACAAGTGACAAAGAAAAAATTCACTCATATAATACCTTAGAAAAGGAAAAGAATGTCTCATTTGGAAGTGACACTCCTTCTATCATAAAAGGTAAAGGCTCTGTTTTCATGAAAGAAAAGTTTAAAGCTGGAAATGTTATGTATGTAGACAATTTAAAGAATAACTTGTTGAGTGTCAGTCAAATGTGTGATCAAGGAAATGAAGTGGTGTTTCGATCAAACAGATGTGTTGTTCATGAGATTGATACAGGAGATACCATAATCAAAGGTACGAGAACTTGAAACAACTTATACATACTCAAGGGAGGACAACAACGGTGCTATTTAAGCAAAAATCATGAAAATTAGCTGTGGCATATAATATTGGGACATCTAAGATTTTCTCAAATAAGAGAAGCATGCAGATTCAAGGATGTTTGTGATATTCCAGATATCAGCATCCCAGCAAATACAATATGAAAACCATGTCAAATCGGCAAGAAAACCGGAGTTCACTTCGTGGAAAGGAAGGTTCAACTAGCAAGCCTCTTGAACTTGTCCATATAGATTTATGTGGACCATCAAGGAAAATGTCACCTTGTGGAGAAGAATACTTTATTTTGTTCATTGATGATTTTTCCAGAATGTGTTGGATAGGTCTTCTAAAGCATAAAGATTAAGCTTTTGAAAATTTCCAAGCCTTCAAAGCTTTGGTTGAAAATGAATCAGAACAAAAAATCAAATGCCTCAGATCTGATCGAGGAGGGGAATTTACCTCGGATAAATTCTTTAACTTTTTTTAACAACATGGAATAAAAAGGCAATTCTCCACTGCAAGGACTCCTCAACAAAATGGTGTGGTTGAAAGAATGAACAAAATAGTTCAAATGGCTTGAGCTATGTTAGATGAGTCAAGAACTCCTGCAACCTTCTAGGGTGAAGCTACATTCACTACCCTAACTATTCTCAACCAAGAAAATGTTCAGGTAAACAGCACTCAAACTCCACGTGATCTTTGGTATGGTAAGACTCCTATTTTGAAATACTTTAAAGTGTTTGGAAGCAAATGTTATTTCAAGAGGACTGATGAAAAAATTGGTAAGTTTGAACCGAGAGCAGATGAAGGTATTCTTCTTGGTTATTCTTCAAGAAGTAAAAGATATAAATGCTATAATAAAATACTTGGAAAAATTGTTGAAAGCATTGATATTGTAGTTGATGAAGCATACAAAAATCCAAAATAGATAAAATCAACAGAAGATCATTATGACAATGAAGATTATGGGGATTATTTTCCCACATCAAATAAAAATCATATTGAAGAAGAAACCAATGAAGCACTAGAATAAGAGATAATGGTAGAAGAAAAGACTTCGTCCAGGTATCTTCAGAAAAATCATCTAGAAACTCAAATTTTAGGGGAAAAAGAGGCAGGTTTATAGACAAGAAGAACTATTACAGGGACCTCAAGCTATGTAGCATTACTATCCTCCACTGAACCTCAAAATGTAAGAGAATCATGCAAAAATGAATGTTGGGTCAAGGCCATGGATGAAGAACTTGAGCAAGTTGAAAAAAATGATACTTGGGAATTAGTTCCTAGACCTCATGATAAAAATATTATAGGAACTAAATGGATATTCAAAAACAAGCTGAATGAAAATGGAGAAGTCATTAGAGACAAGGCTAGACTTGTTTGTAAAGGGTATGCTCAACAAGAAGGTATAGATTTTGAAGAAACTTTTGCATCTGTTGGTAGACTTGAAGCCATAAGGATGTTTCTTGCTCTTTCTATCTTTCAGAAATTCAAAGTATACCAAATGGATGTAAAATCAGCCTTCCTGAATGGAGATTTAGAAGAAGAAGTTTATATTGAACAACCATAAGGATTCATTCTTGGAAATGATGCAAAAATTGTATGCAGACTCCAAATGGCCCTCTATGGTCTAAAACAGGCTCTAAGGGCATGGTATTACCACCTTGACAAATATCTACACGAACAAGGTTTTACAAAAGGTTTAGATAATAGCAATCTATATACAAAGATTGAAACTGATAAATGGCTAATTATTATTGTTTATGTTGATGATATCATTTTTGGTAGCAATGAAGAATACACGAGTCAGAATTTTGCTTCAGTAATGCAGCAAGAATTTGAAATGTCCTATCTTGGTGAACTTACCTATTTTCTTGGTCTACGAGTTCAAGAAAATAAAGATGGTATTTTTCTTTGACAAACCAAATATCTCAAATAGATCTTGGAAAGGTATGGAATGGAAGATTATAAACCTGTATGTACCCCAATGGTAATAGGATACAGTCTCCACTCAAATGATGAATCAATAGTAGTATGTCAACCAACTTACAGATTCATGATTAGCAGTCTACTTTATCTAACAGGTACCCGACTTGACATCATGCATGCAGTAGGAATAGTTGGAAGATTCCAAGAAAACCCAAACAAATCACACCTTCTGGAAGTCGAAATTTTTTTCAAATATCTTCAAGGAACTCAGGACTTTGTTTTATGGTATCCTAGAGATGCAGATCTTACTCTTCATGCATATACAGATGCAGATTGAGTAGGAAGTATTGATGATAGAAAAAGAACTAGTGGTGGTGCATTCTATATGGGTTCCAGGTTAGTGTCTTGGTTCAACAAGAAACAAAGTTCAATTACATTATCTACAATGGAAGCAGAATATGTGGCTACTGCATCTTGCTGCACACAACTAATTTGGATGATGCAAACCTTGCAAGACATTCAGATCACATATACTCCACCCATCTCCATTCTATGTGATAATACAAGTGCCATCAGTGTTTCAAAGAATCTATTCATGCACTCAAAGACCAAGCAGATACCCATCAAATACCATTTTCTACCTGAACAAGTGCTTGAACAAAAAGTAAAATTGGAGTATGTTCCATCCAAAGAACAGGTTGCTGATATATTCACTAAACCACTACCCAAAGAAACATTTGAATCTCTTAGACAAAAGCTGGGAGTAGTTGTTGCATCATCCTGTTGTTAAATCTAATTTCTCAGAGAAAAGGTTATTATACACATGCTTCATGAAGTATAGTCGCATACACATGCGGGTTTTTGTGGGTCAAGGAGTGTATATGTTTTTCAGACAAGAAAAACAGTGGGGCAGGCTCTAATATGGGTGTTATGTATGATATTGATGATTACGGTCTATTTATTTGCTATGTTCATTAATTTTTATCTAACTAGAAAAGATGACTTGATCATTGAATTGTTAACAATGCACAGGTAGCACAAGTTTGGGGGGAGCATTAGCCTTCACTCACATTCTACGTTGTTGGCATTATGATTGCTGAGTCTAGCTATGGCTTCAGATATTTATACCTTTTGTTGCTTAAGTCACGTAAGAGTCTAGGGTGTGATATGTCTTCTCATACATTTAAATGAGTCCTATTGGACAAACGATGTAATTTGTATCCCCACTTTGCATAAGATGGATGATGTAATTATATTTCAGTCATGTATAAACAATTGGTATATCCCCACTTGGTTGGGTGGATGAATCAAATTTGATATATCCCCACTTGGTTGGGTGATGAATGTATGTATGAGTCATTGGTGATGGGAAGGTCATACTCACATAGTTGAATTATAAAGTCAGGTTATTTTTTTGGAGAATATTTTTGCAGACTCTGCTTGTGCTTAGGGGGAGCATGGACAGTTTCAGTGCATCAAGCATGTACAAAGGGGAGCCCAATCAGAAAATTGAACATATACTTAGAGGGAGCATGAACAACATAGGGGAGAGAATATCTTGGTCTTCCCTTCGCCCTTGATGTCAAAGGGGGAGAGTGTCTTGGTGTTATTGTTGCCATCAAGTCCAAAGGGGGAGATTGTTGGCATTATGATACAGGTGGTGTCCTTGATGGAAATTCACTCAGATAAAATTTCGCATTACAGTAAGTCAACAACAAAGGATTGCAGATCAAACTCCAAAGAATGAAGAAAGAGAGATATACACTAGTTCACTTTGACCAAGGTGTGTATACACATGGTTTAACAAAACAAAAGTAGCGTATAATGTATAGACGCACTTTCATAGGAGGAAAAGACGTAAATGTTGGAAAACCAAGTTTTTGGTCCAAGGTATTTGATCCAAGGTATTTTTGTCCAAGGTAATTGGTCTGAGGCATTTGGTCCAAGGTATTAACCATAGGTATTGGGTCCAAGGTATTGGTCTTAAGTGGTTTTGGTCCAAGGTATTGAGAAAGGCATAAGAGTATATAAGGAGGAGAAGATCATTAGGCCAAAAGGTGCAAGAAATGAGATTCTAAGGAATACTTCTATCTGGAGTATATATATCATGTTGCAGGGTTTTGTTTGGGATTTGATCTGAAAATTTTCATGTGCACCTTGAGTTCAACATTAGATTAGGAATCATGAGACATGGAATGACTTATTCTTGAATGATCTGATATTGGTTGAGACCAGATATGATGTTTTGCACCTGTTCTACTTGTTATCTATCATGATCAGGGTTTCTTTGAAGTCTAAAATTGCAGCAAAGTTCTGATTCAAAATTTATAGATCTATACATAGGTTTGTCTCAGCCAAACCATGTGTACATGCAGGTTCGACTCTTTCAAGTAGCGTATACAAAAAGTAAAGCTTCTATTCAGATCTGACTGATCTATCTGATCAAATTCTGTTGTTTTACTGATGTCTGTCAATGAAGTCTGCTTAGATCTGAATGTAGAATTTTTGTATGAGGAAATTGAGTCTAATTAATTGATCGATTGAGAAGGAAGGGTGATCCTTGTTGCTATCTGTTTTTGAACTCTGTAATATGACAGTAGATCTTCAGAATATCATTGATTGATACAGTCTGTGGTTCAGAAGTTTATGATTCAGTATCTTTAGAGATATACGCATGTTGGGTTAAACAAAGTAGCATATACACACAGGTTCAGTTCAACCAAGTAGCCTATACACTCTTATGCATGATTTTTGAGGTTGCAATTGGTTCTGGATGATGATGCGGGGTTTTGGGTTCAACACAATGTTTTGGTGTCAGTGATTTGGTTGTTCAGATTAACTGAATATTGGTTGATGCAGTTTACGTTCAAAAGACTTTGATTGGTCTAGCATGAAAATTTGTTGAAACATGGCCTTCAGCTTATGGTGTTATGATCCAGGATTATCCAATGTGAAAATTCATGAAACGTGGTCCCTCATGGAAGAGTGAAGTTTTCTGTAGGCTGGCACCTATGTACTCATAAACATATTGGCTAGTACAAGAGCTAGGGGGTTGTAGCTCCCTTCGAGTAGAATCTGGAAAATGAGAGAATTGTAACCTTATGCAGGTAGAAGCTTATGTAATGGTATGAGTCTACACCAGTACAAGATTATAAATAGATTTTCTTATTACTAAAAGAAGACAAAGACGAAATAAATAGGTGGTTTTTACCCACATTGGGTTTCCACCTTAAATATTGGTGTTCATGTGTGCTACTTATGTGTGATGCTTTATTCTACTTTTAATACACTATCTAATAAATCTCTTATATACTGGTTTAAGCTCAACACATGATAAACTGTCTAAATCACAAGTTCTCTTCATATACGTTGGTTTCTTTAAGAACAGTTGTCTGTACATGCTAGTTCACTTCATTGAAGAAGTGCATATAAATCTGTTTGCGAAATAAAATTTTGATCTGATAATAATGATTCACCCCCCTCTCAGTATTATTTCCAATAGGGGGAGATTTTTATTTGTTTTCTTGTGGAGAGAACTCGTATTTTTGTAGCTCCATTGTATTTTCTTACAAGGATGTAATTGTATTGATGAAAATAATGAAGATTGGTGTCATGTTCAGATTATAAATATTGCTGTCCTCCATAGGTCTCTACGTTTCCTTGGGATTGGCCATCCCAGGAATGTGAAAGCCATTTTTTATCATTTTCTTTCCTTCTTTTCACTTCTTATTCGCATGCATCTATTGTTTTTATTTCTTTCTATTTCTGCATTTAGTATTATGATTTCTTATTATAGGATTACTTTAAATGGTTTATGTAAGTTATTTTGCAAGATAAAAATAATCATTTCATCCTTGGAAAATATTTCGAAGTTCATAGTAATCAGTAAGCTACTTGGGTTAGCTTTCTTATTCCCAAATCTAGGTTTCTAGAATTCTTTTGTGGTAAATAACATTAAATTTCTGTTATTTTTTAGATCATGGTAATGAGCTTCAATCAAGTTGATTCCACTTGTATTAGATAAAAAAAAAATTCTATTTCATAACAAAATTTAACCCATTTCATTTTCACTTGATTAGGTTAGTCATTTCATGGATTTACTAGCTCACTAGTTCTCACATTTCTTATTTTTAGACTAGTAATTTTTTGCTATTTTTTGGCATGGGTTAACAGAGGTCTTTTTGAGTGAATCAACCTGGAATGGATACCTAAGACATCATATTCAATAATAAAAAAATTTCTCATCGAATTTGGATTTGATTTTCCTGGTCATTCGATGAATTATTATTTTGTAGATGAAATTTGTAACATCTTGTAGTAAAATAGGGGATCCTATAAGAGAACTAGTACATCATGTAGGAAATCTTGTAGCACCCTATTTTGTGCTTGAATTGAGAAAAATCATCATTGAAGTTGTGATTAAGCCTCTAATTGTTATCCATGCCATCAAGACCATTTTAACCCTCTTCCTCCATGCCTGTCTCCCCCACCAAAGAACAAGTGAGGATTAACATTTGCATTTATAAAATAGAAAGATTAAAAAATGAATTATTTTCTATTCACACATGCACATAACAGTTAATAGTCCCTAGATCATAATCCATGCTCAGTTAGTTTAAATCATCAAATATGATAAATAGGGTTAAGCTACGTTTATTTTACATTTGGTTCATGATATTTATGCAATTAGAATATGTTTCTTTCATTGAACTTTATTTCTTGCAATAGTTTAAGGTTCCCATTTCGAGCATTTCCTTTTTTGCAATTAGTTTAGGATTTGGTTTCAATTCATGAACTCCATTACATCATGACAGCAAAGGAAGGACACATTGGATACTGCACATATAGTTCCAATACCTCTTAAATTTGTATGAACCCTAGGTTGATAGTTAAGGTCGATAGCCTTGGGAGTTACAACATTATTGTTGCAATACCGAAGCTTATCAGGTATTAAGGCAAGACTCTTGAAAATGGCATTCTTCATAAAGAAGATGACAGAAAAGACAAATATGCTGAGAAGGTGCCATGTTTAGGGGATTGACAAGATGTTGCTTCCAAAAACTTCTATCAAATATAGATTGTGGAACCACCATTTTGTCTAACTTTTTCCCAATCTATTTAGGTTTAAGAAGTCTATAGAGGGTAAACTCAATGGTCTTTTCATATTTAGGTAGTCTGAAAAGATCATAAAGATGACTCCAAGTGGTTCCTTTGTCATGGTTGATGATTGGGTGTGACAAAGGATTAATAGTATACCTGCCACAATTCCTTTTCTGTAAGTAGTCCATTGAGTTCAAATAAAGTGAGAAACTTGTGCTCAACATAGCTCATCCTGATTTTGTTATGAGTACGAGGTGATGAAGTAAAATTGATAATATTCATAAAATTTATTAACCAAGTCAAATGAATAAAAGCTTGTAGTGTCCTTTTCAGTTTAAATAAGAGAGAAAAGTAATTCCTCAAATCTATTTCGTAGACATTTTACGAACCCAAAATAGGTAACTCAGGGTTTTTTCATTAAAAGATCAAGAAAAATGTCCCTAAAAAGAATATTCTCATTCTGAGTCAATGTGGGTCAATTCTACAAAAATTCACTTAAAACAAAATCATATTATATAAAAACATTTGAAAAATAGTTATCAAGAGTATTATAAATAAAAACGAGGAAAACAATTCATAAATGACAACAACCAGGATGATTCATACTTCCAGAGTGTTATAAAAAGGAAATTTGGTGCTCATTTGGACTAGAGTGAGTTAGTGAGAGCACTTTGGAGGAGAAAAGGGAGTAGATATTCCTCTAGGGAGTGTGAGCACACGAGGAACCCGTTCGACTTCCTGTTCATTCCAGGTAAGAACATTGATCCTAAGATAGCATTTAATTCCTCAATTTTTCATTTGTATATGTTATTCTTAAGTTTTCAGGCTTTCCCTGGATGTCTTCGTCATGTAAATTAATCATCTAGGCCAATAGGTCATGTTAGCATGTCATTAAAAAGTGGGAGGGGTGTGTTACCACACTTTGTGGGGTAGAAGGCAGTCGCGTTAACTGACCAAGCATAAGGAGAAGTAAAATTTCTCCATTTGTAGGGCTACACAACTGGAAAGAAATAGACTAGTGGTTCCTATGATGTAGGAATCAACTTATCAAAATGAGCCTTTAGAGAGAAAGAGCCTGTGACTAAGAGGAATTGTAGATGTTAAATGATCTAGCATGCTTCGCCACTCTTAGATGATGCAATTTTCTCAGATATGTTATAATTCATTTGATGAAGGGACAAGAGGATCTCTTGAGTCGAATAATCTAACAGTGGGATTAACATGATAGGGTGTTTAAGATTGAGGATCATGAGCTCTTAATTGAGAAAGATGACATATATTTTCTCATTGACTTGTCATGTAGAGGTGTACGAGGAAATTTGACAGGAGGAAGAGCAGATCCTAAAACCACCTTGGATTTGAGCCACACCTATTAAACACCAGGAAGTCATCCGATCAACAACAAAATTATAATGGAGTGTGTGATAGAAAGACCAATGAGGTATATACTATGGATGATAGTTTTATTGGAGGTCAACAGTCAAAATGAGGCTGCTAAATGCAAAACATTATTGGCATTAACCTATTTGCAACTACATATGTTTAACTACTGTGAGAGTGTCCTCCTTCAGGTGAAGGCAAAGCTGATATCTTGTAAGATTCAAGATGAAACACAATTTGGGTATGGCACATCAATTGTCTCATTTATGCTAGAAAGAGTGCCCTTTTTGAGGCCAAGGGTGATTTTGTTCATAGCAGATCCAATGGAGCCCAAGCAAGATGTTGGCTTAGTTGGCCCTGACCCAAGTTCAGTGTTAATTCAGCCAAAAAAATCCCTACACTCCTAGCCCTTTCGAAATCAATCCACAGAGCACGGACTAAAGTCTCACCCGAATCAGTATGGGGGGATGCTGGAACCAAGTTTCCACACCTAGAGATGGTAGTGAGGTCATTTTATGCCCTAAATCTGCTTCACATAGATCGATAAGCCTTTTAGGGCTTATCGATATACTTCTCTTAATCGGCCTCTAAACCTTCAAAAGGGTCTACAACTATCATTTTGGACCCTAACTAGCTAAATCAACCACTTACGTACTTCTGTAATTACTCTTACTTTCATATTTACCTAGATTGGCTTAAGTATTTGATAACTTCACATGCATTAATATGCTCTTCACGTAAATAGATATAAGCACTTGCATTTAGATAACAATGTAAAACATATAGATTTGCGCATCAATACAACATTGAATCATGAAACCATTATTCAACATAACATAACTGCATGTATTCATAGTAGAAGTAAATAGATCAAAACACAGATATTTCAAGAGAAATCTTCTTTATTATTGCATCAACCCTTCTTGCAAACTCTAACTACCCTGTGCACTCAGCTGTAAGGGTCTACGCACTCACCTGCAGACTTCTACCCTAGGCGTCTGTGCACACAACTGCAAAGCCTTTCTTCTATTCTAAGACCCTTCGCTCCTTTCAATAATGACCCATTACATTCAACCTCTAACTTCCATTATTGCCTTAGACTCTTTTAAGAATCTCCTCTTTATATAATCCCATGGTTCGCGGAACATGGGTGGATCTTGTAAACCCAACACAACATACATAAAATAAGGGTGGAAGCCCTTTATGAGACTTTACATCTACGTGTTCCACTACCACAAATTACAGAGACCTTACACTTTTCATAAAAACACTTGGGCTTTCTGCCCGAAAACTTGGGATTTTAACCCCAAAATCGACCCTAAGGGACCTTTTCCCAATAGGTCCCCAACACAAATATGGTGACTCACAACTGAGTCACTCTACTGGCATGGAGATCTTGCTGTGAAGACCTCCCAACTCCACTTGCACCACTGCAGCTTCAGTGGTACACTACGTCGCTACCTGCTTAACTTGCTCTACTAATTGCTCCATTGCTAGTCCTATGCTATCTGCCTGGATCTTCTGTTGTGTTGTCTACAGCTTAGTCAACTTTTCCTCAATGGTGGTGGTGAGATCATAAGCCTCATCCAGCTAAGGCCCCAATCTAGCCTTAAGTACTGCCTCTCTTCATTGCGCTGCATCTGCTTGTTCATTCAATTCCTTTGCCTCAAGAAGCTTTGCCAATTTTTGTGTGATAGTGATGGTACATGCCACCACTCTTGCCTCATCATACCACTACTACAATTCCCTCACCTTGGTTGCTAACCTCTATAGGTTGCAATCTTTCTGCAGACTAGTAAGTACCTCTAGGGATTTCTGGAAAAGCATAGTGTAATCTGTCACCATGACATCTACAATAGTACCTGCATCCTTAATATCTGCCTCACATTTTGCTTTGAGTTATGGAGGAGTTTAACGTTGTGCCTTCAACTCAAGCTTTTAATCTTTAGACTCAACTCAAACTAAATGTTGGCTTATTGGGGCTTGACCTAGGTTCATAGGTGATTAAGCCAAACAAATCCCGGTAATACTGGCCCTTTTGGCAATAGCTCATGGAATGTAGACTGAGATATAATTAGAAGTAGTATGGGAGGGTACTAGAACTAGGTTTCCTCACCCTAGAGATGTCTGATGATTTTCAGTGGTCCATAAATTTTCCCTGCATGCACGTCGCTATGCGCATCTATCAGTACCTCGTAGCATGCGATGCTACCTTCACACAACCCTGCTCGAGGTGTGATCCATGTTATTACCCAATTCCTTTCTATTAACCTGATAATTCTCGATCACTTAGCTTATAAGTATGTGTCTAGTTATATTTAACAGCGTTCAGTATTCATATAAGTGCGCGCGATAAAGGAAACAATATGCTTAAACATGAAATAGCACAAGAACAGATACACAAGATTTGGAATCAAACTTCTCTTTATTATTCTTCTTCCTTGGTTACAAACTATTGGAAATAATACTGAGAGGGGGGGTGAATCAGTATTACCAAATTCTTTTCAATATGTCTTCTTGATTTATACTTAATTTAATCTTGTATGTCAGTACCATATAATAATGAGCATGAATAAGAAAAACAGATAGTCACAGCAAAGAACACCAGATATAAGGTGGAAACCCAATGTGGGTGAAAACCACCTGTTGCAATATGTCTCTATATTCTTTCAATTAGAAACTTATTTTACAATGATTTTGTACTGGTGTAGTCCTTTACCAGTACGCAGGCTGCAACCTATAGAGAGCTACAACTATCTCTCGCTTTCCAGTCTCTCCTGGAAGGGAGCTACAACCCCCTTAGCTCTTTTACTTCTTTAAGGATCACGTTTCATGAATTTTCAAACTGGATCCAAGAAGATCAAATAATCATCACGTATATGCAAATCACCCAATCTCCTTATACAATAAACCAATGAATCACCCAACTCTTCAGAATGCTGTAAAAAGAAAAGAATACCAGAAATCTAAACCCAGAATTCTGCAGCAATAGATAAAAGACAGTCAACAAATGTTTCAAGATAATTCTGTCACTTCACCAAGAGGGGCCTGTGAATATCCACAACTCTTCTCAGTCTAAACTGTGCAGATCCACACTGGTGGTTCTTCTTCTCTGCATACTTCCTCTCAGGTCTGCACCCTTACTGTCTGACAGACATCATACCTCCGCACTGTTCCTTTTCCCGCACTGCGTACCTCGCACTTCTCCTTTTGCAGTGCTGCGTGCGGCCTGCACTGTGCTTTCTCCTCTGTTGTGTAACACTGCGCTGCGCCTTTGGATTGCCTGCGGACTTCTGATTAGGGACTAATTAACAGTCCTCCAAAGTGCCACAATCAGTCAGATCCATAGATCTGTTCATGCGCCTGAGAGATCACGACATATCTATAGATTCGCCTTAAGGTTTCTCCTTGATTTAGATCTAGCTTTTAAAACCAATTACCCAAAATTTCAGATCTTAAGATATTCAAATTTCACAAAGGTATAGCCAAGTGATCTCCTTTCCTTTTTATAGGAAAGCCTTTCACAATACCATGGTCCAAAACCATACTAACACAATACCATGAACCCAATACTTGGGATCAATACCTTTAGATGCAATACCACGGACCAAAACCATATGATAAAAAATTGTCGGACTAATACCATGATCCATTCATGAAAATTCCCACGTGTACACGCTTTTATGCATTGGAAAGAGTGAAACTGGGGTCCGTAGCTTCTGAACGTATCACTTGCATGCATGTACGCACTCCTTGGTCGGCGTACCTGTGGGTCCACAACTTCTTCTAGGATTACCTACGGGTATCTTAATTTTCATGATTTTGAGTGCCTGAACTAAGATCTGTCACAAGAGTGAGTTGCCATCAAGTACAACACCTGAGCGATAGTACCAAACCAGGATCCTAATGCCAACAATCTCCCCCTTTGGACTTGATGGCAACCTCAACATCCTCAACATCTTTCTCCCCCTTTGACATCAAGGGAAAAGGGTTATGCTCCCCCTGATATCATGCATAAGTCTTTGTTCTGCTGATAATGCTCCCCGTGACCAGATCCATAATCCACCATAATCCACCATAAATTTCTTCAAGAAGGACCATAATCCACCATGACCAATGAAAGAGATAGAGACATATTGCAGCCATGTTCTTCTGTGCTACTATAATGCCAACAATGCATTATATGTGCTCCCCCTGAACCTGTGCCATCGATCTACAACCAATCCATAAACCAACAAATGTACGCGTATACCACATATAGACCTCGTGTACAACCAACATATGAGATTCAACAACAAGATGATGCATCAACTACCCCCAGCTTTTGCCTGAGGTATTCAATGGTCTCCCTGGGCAATGGTTTGGTGAGAATATTAACAACTTGTTCCTTAGAAGGAACATACTCCAACTTGATCTTTTTTTCAATCACTTGTTCCCTGAGAAAGTGATACTTGATCGGTATGTGCTTGGTCTTTGAATGCATGACTGGGTTCTTTGAAATGTTGATTGCACTTGTATTATCAC
>APFE031238037.1:0-13617 GCA_000404065.3 Pinus taeda
GAAGAAATCACACGAACAAGAACAAAACAACTACAAAATTGATTAATTTCAGAGTATCTCAATAAGTGGAAGAATGTACCCCTTGAAGATTCCACATGGGAGGATGAGAATTTTATATAGAAGCATCCGAAACTACTCAAGCTTTGAGGACAACACTTTTATGAAGGAGAGGGGCAAGATAGGTCCCAATAATACTAGTGTATTCCTCGTATTGTTATTGTAAATGTAACCCCCTACTGTTATTGTTGTGTCTCATAGAAGCCCATTATTCTTATTTTGTGCCCTTACATTATTATTGTTATATAGGCTCTGATTATATTATGACCCCTTAGACTTCTATATATACCAAGGAGGTCTTATCATTTGTATCATGGAATAATTTTTCATCTATGTAATGTAAAGGATGTTGGCCCTTCGAAGAGCCTAATTTCTAAGTTGTTGATCTATATTTTCTTCTAATTTGTGAGCTGGTTGCATACCACTAGTAATCTTTAACTCAATTCCATCTATGTATCTTCATGTACGCACTTGATCTCAAACTCATACATATGTAAAGGGATCTGCATTCAATCTCTTGCTTCTTGGCATGCATAATAATCAAATTAAGATTTTCTAAACTTTTCTATGATCCATTTCTTTTCTTAGTTGATCTTTGTTCCTAACCAAGAGACCATGCACACTATCTTTCTTCTAATTGAAATTTCAATATGGTCAACTCAATAAATTATTTTCATAATTTTCTTGTTGTGACCCTTCTATCATTGAACAAAGATTCATAATATTCTTAAAACAAAATTAAAACTATTAGTTTTTTCCTTTTAATATGGTTAATATAGTCTTCTTCCATTACCATCATTTGATTTGAAATGAAGTGTTTGTCTCTTAAGAGTGCAGAGACTTCATGCTTCCTAAGAGAAATAAGCCTTATATGACCACTCTTCAGTTAGGCCATCTCAATATGATGATCCTTCTCCATCTTAACAAGTGGCAACTAAAGACTCTGAGTTCTTTTGAAAACGAGATCTAATATAAGTATACACATGACATTCTAAGAGAAAGTGATTTTCATATTCAACCTTCTTACTTTCACAGAGGTGATAAACACTCTTATCCAAAGGAATTTTGGTAATTTATCAATGTTTTATTTCACTATGAAGCTCACAAGGATTAGATTTTATTTTCTAAATGCTTATTTTCTTATTTACGTGTGGAAAAACATAGAGATACTTTTGATCTTTTACGTTTAGGTTGATCTTTTATAATATCTTAAATTTAATTTTCCAACTCTTTATCGGGCTACATTTTCTCCTTAAATTGATGTAATAATGTTTGTAAAATTATTATGTTCCTTTATTCCCCAATGTTGTAGCCAAGATTGGGCATCCTTATGCCATCCCACTTGAGAGAAAGATGGTTTGACTAGAGTTTGAAATATTAGGTAAGCTCATTATAATTAGTTATTATTTTTCTAATGTTTATTTTCTTCTCTATACTTGTCAAACATAGAGATATTTTTAATATTTTGCATTCGTGTCAATCACATTTTTTAAATATATTAACTTTATTTTTCCCTTTTCTCCTAATGTTTAGCTAAGATTGGGCATCTGCATATCTTATATATTGTACATCTTATATCTTATATCATTTTTTTAACTTGCTCTTATATCTTATTTATCTATTCATAGTTGTAGACTATCAAATATTACTTCATATCCAAAGGTGAAACTCATGATATGATTTCCACCCTTTTATCATGTTTTCCTCATTTTCTCAAAATTTCCTCATTTTCCTCATTTTTTCCTCTCCAAATAACATAGGAGTTTCAAAGCGCTAAAACAGGAGAAATAAATGGTGGAAATTACAACCTAGAAGATGGTGGCACAAAATAGAAGAAATGATTTAAAGGAGTCAATCTCCACCAAATGTGAGGAAAGATACTCATGGAGAAATGCTAGACTGCATGGGTGCCTAGTTTGAAAAAACCAAATGGCACACACAACTCCAATACTGAGAATTGCATTAGCAAGAAGAGGCATAATAGAGGATAAAAGGTGCTAGAAGTAACACTGAAATAGGGGAGGCCACTAAGGCACCAAAGTGGGAAGTTAGCACTCAAATTGAAACAAATTAAGTTACTAGAAATGAAAAATAATACAACATGCTTAGAGAAATGGCTGCATGGAGAGGCTGAATTGAAGATGTGGGTACTACAGTCTAGGGCATAACAAATTATGACTAGAAAACTAGACTTGAATTTAGGGTGAAATAAAAAGGTAGAATAGTTTTCTTTTTGCTATCAAAGTCTATAGTTTGTTCTATGAATAATACTAATGAGGAAACTTGAAGGAGTTGATGAGACCTCCATAAGATGCAAGTAGAACAATGTAGAACCTCCCCATTGTTAGAAAATTTGAAATTTACCTAAATCGGCCAAGGAATGAATATATACTAATTGTGAATTAACATAAATCCATAAATATAACTTGCAGAAGGGAAGTACCGCATGCGACAATATGAATCTCACCATTATTGTTCATAATTGCTAGTTCCATTGAAACATTCACAAACAAAGGTGAGGGGTATGTGCCAAGATTAGGTCATCACCTTTTACTTTTATGAAAAGTGTGAGAGGATGATGATACATCTCTATTTACACGAATCACTATGGCAGTGAATGCCACAACATTAGGCGAGTTGCGCCCACCATTTTTATAAAAAATACTAATGTTTGCATTGAAGCAATGGGATAATTGGCTTAACCAAGGTTCCTTAGTCATGAAGTTGAGCATAAAAGAGGGAAGAAAGGTCAAGGGATGCCTCTCCATCATAGAATTCCATTTATTTCTACTTTCCATGATGTGAGAAAATAAGCATGATTGACTTATCTCTTCCCTTCAGAATTTTGATGTCTAAGAACATGGAAAAATGCTTGTTGTGGGAAGTCTTCCAAAGTCCTTGATATTGTTTGTAAAAGAAGTTTAAGATGGTTTTCCTATGGTCAAGAACATTTGTACAAATGTTGAATTGTAAAGAGAGAGTCCCGTAAGATTTTTATATTTGACATATTCATGTCCTTAGCCAAAATTAATCCTAGCAATAAGCCATAAATCATCACTTGATTGTTAATCCTTTGTCCCAATCTCTAAGAGTATTTGATTACTTGTTTTCCATCGAAATTGTATATAAGCCCTTTCTCTCCTCCTATCCCTCATTTATTTTTTCCAATATTGATAATCAAATTCATATTAAAATTCTTTTATATATATATATAATTATATATATTATATATATATAATATAATTATATATATAATTATATTAATTTAATATATATATATATATATATATATATATATATATATATATATATATATTATATATATAGATATTATATATAATATATAATTTAATAATTTAATTTCAAAGGGACTTTAAATATATAAAATTAAATTTTAATTTATTTAACCATTATAATAAAATAACTAAAATAAATTAATAATTCATAATTTCGTATAAAATTTAATTAAACTATAGTAAAACTACAATTATATAATTTTAAAATATCATCTATGTTAAATTTATAAACGTAGTCCAACTCTTGCATTGATACTTCAAAAACAATTAGATATATAATAAAAAATATATGATTATTTGTTATATATTAATAACTAATATTTTATATAATTTTATTGAGAATTAATTTATATTTAATATATGTAATTTATTTAATTTTTTTCAATAAAATAGGTAAGGGATTTAGCATATTCAATGAATATTATTAAAGAACTCCTTAATATTCAAAACTCCAAAAAGATGTTTGACTTATGTAGCATATGTTTCATCTCGTGGCTTATGCCTTGATTGGGTTTGTAACATTGTCTCTTCTTCTCGTATCTTTATTTCTATCACTTTTTTAAATGTGAATTTCATTTCAGGATTTGGTTTATTTTTATGTTCAAAGGTGGATGGGTTCACGTTGATCAAGGTTAGAATGGCTTGCTCTTTATTTTTGGTAGCATATGTTTCATCCTGGGTTATGTCTCGATTGGAAAAATAATTTTGTTTTTTTTTTATATTTTTAATCAACTTTAATTTTTTTAAAGATTTTGCTTTTTTTTAGTTTAAAAAGTGTTAGTTTAAACCTACATGGGTGGCTCAATGAGTTCATCGTAAATTTTTGAAAGCCAATCTATATGAATAAGTCTTCTCACTTAATTGTTTTTACTACCAAAATTTTTTTCAAATGAATTTTTTTCCTTTATTAATTTTTTTCATTTTTATATTTTTATTATTGTTTTTTTGGTTTACTTGTAACTTATTCTTTTTCTTTTCGCTCTTAGCATTTAGAAATAATAAGGAAAGTTGTTATATTGTTTTGATTAGGTTTTATTTAAAATTTGATTTTTATTATTTGAGAATTTATTTGATCAACTTAACTAAATGTATTCAGATAAATTTATGTATTTTTTGTTGGCTCATTAATGAGAAGTAGTGTTGTTTGTAGTTTCAGAGGCTCTTCACCTAAGGTATGTGGAGTTTCATTCATTTAAGGTTTTGTCTTCAATAATTTAAATTTGTATCAGAGGATGGTATCGTTGCGTATCTATGTGAAATCCCTGTTGTTGTATCTATGTGCGAGGGTGTTGCTTCATGTATCTAAGTGGAAGATGTTAGAGCTATCAAGAGCATACATATGAAAACATAAACAAAACTAATGAACAAAAACAAAAGAAGTCTGATTCTCAATCCATGAGATGAACTCTCATTGGAATCTCATATATCCATAGGAGAAATGAATACATTATTACTACGGACATATTTCTAATTTGATTATCCATTAATCTACTACCCCTAATAATTTGCTAAAAGATAAATGACTACATCTATTAATTTGCTTCCCTAATTCTCACAACTCAGAACACAAAATTTTCTAGCTAATTTGTTAGCGATTATATAACTTAGTTTAAGCATTGTCCTCAACACTCCCACTTAACACTTAATGAGGTGATCCCAAGCATATCCCTCATGTATTGAAACTTCCCTTTTGGTAGTGCTTTGGCAAATATATCTGCAAATTGATCATTTGCTGTAGAAAATTTTATTTCAATTTCTCATTTTGCCACATAGTCTCTTCTGAAATGATATTTGATATCAATGTGTTTGGTGCGATTATGAATACCAATTTTTAGTTATGGCAATGGTAGACAAGTTATGACATTAAATAGTTGTGGGATATTTTTGTTCTTGTTTTAGATATAACAATACTTTCTTCAACCAAATTGCTTCACATGTTGTTGTTGTTGCTGCTGCAATATACTATGCCTCTGTAGAAGACAATGAAATAGCTGGTTGCTTCTTTGAACACCATAATACTACACCTGATCCAAGGCTGATGACATAACCTGAAGTGATGTGCCTATCATCAAAAGGTCTAGCCCAATCATTATCTGTAGAACTAACCAGCCCAAAATTATTTGATGAAGTATACAAAATTCCATAATTTCTTGTTCCACATAGATACCTCAAAATTATTTTTGCTGCTCCAAAATGAATCTTACTTGCACTTTCCATGAATCTAGAAATCAAACCTACTGCATGCATAATATCAGGCCTAGTGGTAGTAAGATACAAAAGGGTTCCTACTAAACTCCTATAGGATTGAGCACCTACCTTTTTAGCTCCACCTTCTACAGATATTTTTTCATTTGCATTCATGGGTGTGCTCATGGGTTTACAATCTCCCATTTTCCATTTGTTAAGAAGATCTTAAACATATTTTTCTAATGAAATAAAAATTCCATCATTCATTTGTGTCACTTCTATGTCAAGAAAAGAATGGAGCAAACCCAAATCAGTCATTTCAAATTCAGTCACTGTAGCATGCCTAAACTCTTCCACTAAGAAATCACTTGAAGATGTGTATATCAAGTCATCTGCATATAAGAACACAATTATTATATCATTACCATTTGACTTGATATATAATGTGTGTTCATTTTCACTTCTATTAAACCCCTTTTAAAAAAAATAAGTGTTAATTCTACTGTACCATGATCTTGGAGCTTATTTAAGCCCATAAAGAGCCTTCTTTCATTTTGTAGAATTTGTGTTCATTTGCTTCTTCTTCGTATCCTTAGGGTTGGTGAACATATACATCTTCTTTCAACTCACCATTTAAAAAGGTTGATTTAACATCAAATTGATAAACTAACCATTTATATTGTGATGTCAATGCCAAAACATTTTTGATTGTGTCAAATGTTGCAACATGAAAATATGTTTCATTATAGTCAATCCCTGATTTTTGAGCATATCCCTTTGCTTCTAACCTTCTCTTTGTGTCTTTGTATTGATCCATTAGCTACATACTTGGTTTTATACAACCATTTCACCCTAATGACTTCTTTTTCAGTAGGAGGATCCACAAGCTCCCATGTTTCATTCTTTTTAATTGCTGCCATCTCTTCATCCATTTCTTTGCAACAAAAAAACTCTTTTACTGCATCTTCAAAACATCTTGGATCTACTTCAATCCGAGACATCAAAGAAAAATTAGTATAACCATAAATTTCATTCAAAGATTTTTTATTTTTCAGAGGAGGACATAGACCTGAAACGGGACTTGAAGTAGCAAAAGATGATGAAGTGGATGTGGCCTCTGAACTATTTTGATTACTAGATCAATTTACATAAAAAAAAGATTCATCTTCTTGTACAACAATACTTGGAGTTTGTTGTTACACATCGTGATTCCACTGCCATTCTTCTTTCTCATCAAAGAACACATCACGACTAATCATTAGTTTTTCAGTTTGTGGATTATACAATCTATAACCTTTGGTTTCCTCACAATATCCAATAAAAATGTATTTCACACTTTTATCGTCAAGCTTTGTTCTCTTTTCAATATGAACATGAGAAACCCAAGACTCTTAAATGATAAATATTGGGTTTTCTTCCACACTATGCTTCACAAGGGGTAATATTTTGTACACTTCTTGTTGGGCATCTATTAAGAAAATAAATAGATGTAGCTATAGCTTCAGCCCAAAAAATGTTTGGAAGGTTTTTACCTTTCATCATGCTCATAGTCATCTCAACAATTTTTCTATTCTTATGTTCAACAATGCCATTTTGTTGGTGAGTATAACTAGTTGTCAATTGCATTTGAATGCAATTCATTTTACAATAAGAATCAAACTTATTAGAAGTGAATTCTCCCCCTCTATTTGCGCGAAATGTTTTTAGACAATAAAGACTTTTCTTTTACACAGGAGCTTTAAATTGTTGAGATATGACAAATGCATCAGATTTTTCTTTAATGAAATATACCCATGTTCTTCTACTAAAATCATCCACAAAACTAATGAAATATTTATTTTTGTTGAGACACAAAGTTTTCATAGGACCACATATATCTGCATGCACTAGCTCCCGTGGTTTACTTTCTCTCCATGATTTTCCTACTGGAAATGAATATCTATGTTTCTTACCAAGAATACACCCTTCACAAACTTTATCAATAGAACCAATAAGTGGTAACCCTTTGACCATTTGCTTGTTATATTAAAATTTCAAGCCTTTCATATTCAAATATCCATACCTTATGTGTCATAGCCAGGAACTATCATCATAAGTAACATTCAATGTTGTACTTGCTTCACAAGGGAGATTGAAAGAAAAAATTCTATTTTGCAACATATTAGTCTTAGTAATAGTTTTACTGTGATCATCTTTATCATAGATTATGCATTGCTTGTCCTTGAAAATAATTAAATATCCCTTTTCAAGGAGCTACCCCACACTCAACAAATTATGTGCTAGACCAAGAACATATAAAACATCATTAATGTGCTTCGATTTTCCTTGTTTTGTCTTCATAACAATTGTTCCCTTACCTTTAGCTTCAACTGGTTTGTCATCTTCAACAGTACATCAAATTTTGTAGATTCAGCTATCTTCACAAATCCATCTTTGTTTCCTATCATGTTATTTATGTAACCACTATCCATAAGCCACACCTCTTTGGAAACATTATTAGTTGAATCACAAGAAAAGAATAAAGTGCCAACCTCTTCTTTCTCTTTAGAAAAAATAACTTGTTTTTTTTTTGTTTTTTCCAACAATTGCGTTCATAATGGCCAAATCTTTTACAATTAAAACACTGAACTTGGGATATATTAAATCTTTTACCTCCATCACTCGATACTACGCACAATAGTTTGTCTCATCCCTGCGCACAACATTCCACGAGGAGTTCCAAACAGGTACTCTATCAAGAAAAATAATACATGCTCTATGCCTCCATGCAGAGAGAAATTCGAACCTAAGTTATGCAGAGTTTCCCGTCACGAAATTTACTCTCCAAATTCTTAATGGTTTCACACACTCCTTCGAGAAGCTTCTCACAACTTCTTACACCAAATTATCTCGTAATCACTTGCAAATCTCAGTGGAAAGCAAGAAAAAATAATCTAGTTGAAACCTTCAATTAAATAGGCACCTTAACTTACTGCTTGACCCAACGAACTTAGTCAAATTCTCCTTTTGGCTTTTTTGTACACGTTATTTCCAGAGCTCGTATCTATACTCTCCTACCATGAAGTCGGTGACCATTCAACAACAAACACATGTTATCACCTCTTAGCCACATCGTCATTTTGGCTCTTTAACGTCTTCATTCCATACACATAGCCACTCTACGATGACGCCTCCTTTGTACGAGATCTCCCAATTACTTTAATTTTGTAGACCCCTCATTCTGAAACTATCTCCTCTTGGGGATAATGCTTAAACTAAGTTATGTAATCGGTGACAAATTAGCTGCGAAATTTTGTATTTTGAGTTATTACAATTAGAGTAGAAAATTAATAAATGTGGTCAGTTATCATTCAGCCAATTATTAGGGGTAGTAGATTAGTGAGATAATGGATAATCAAATTACAAATATGTGGGCTATATAATAATGCATTCATTGCTCTTATGGATATATGAGATTTCAATGATAGTTCAGCTCATGGATTGAGAATCATATTTCTTTTCTTTTTGTTCATTAGTTTTGTTTATGTTTTCATATGTATGCTCTTGATAGATTTAACATGTGGTATCATAGCTAGGTTATTAGAGTTGGTTTATATGTAAAGTGTGTGGTTTTGGCAGGAGGTTTCAAAAGTTTTTGGAAGCCATTAGCAAGAGTTTTCATAATTTTGTGAAGCATGTACATATTCAACTTATTGGTGGGAGTTCTCACGAGTTACCAACAATGGCCAATAATATGAATATTTCTCAGCCACAAATACCAGTGTTTAAAGGTGAGAACTTTGGTTTTTGGAGAATTAAGATGAAAACATTGTTTCTCTCACAAGATTTGTGGGATTTTGAAGAAAATGGATTTATAGAACTAGATGCTCAAACACTTCCCTGTTGGACTCAAGACCAAAGAACACAGCTAAAGGAAAATTGTAAAAATGATCCAAAGGCTCTCTTCCTAATACATCAATAAGTAGATAATTCTATTTTTCCAAGACTAATTGGAGTAACAAAATCAAAGGAGGGATGGGATGCTTGCAGCAAGCATATCAAGGAACTGATAAGGTAAAAATTGTTAAGTTCTAGTCCTTAAGAAGAGAATTGGAAACTTTGTGGATGAAAAACTTTGAATCTATTCAAGATGTTTTCACTAGAGTTATGGGAATAGTGAATGAAACTAGGTCTTATGGAGAATATTTAAAAGATCAAAAAATTGTTGAGAAGATTTTAAGAAGTTTTCCTGCAAAATTTGATGGGGTTGTTGTTGCTATTGAGGAGACTAAGGATCTAACTCAATTGTCTATAATGAGCTAATGGGGTCTCTTCAATATCATGAGAAAATAATCAATAGATCTTCTGAAAAATCTATTGAGCAAGATTTTCAAGCAAGAGGAAATATTTTCAAAGACAAAAGTGGATCCTCTCATGAGGAAAGCCAGAACACTTATCATAGAGAAAGAAGAAGAGAAAAAACATGCAGAGGAGGTAGAGGCCGAGGAAGATTTTATTCTGCAAACAACAAAGGAAGAGGTAATGATTCGAGATTTGTGGTACCACCCAACTGTGTGCAGTGCATAGAATCGAGGTCTGCTCGAGTGAACCTCGTGTTTTTTTTAGTGGTAGTGTTGTGGATCTGCAAATCTGTTGTAGATCTGCATTTTGGCTTGGGAAGTTTGTGCTAGATTGCAGCTAAAGAGATATAGCGGATTTGTTGCGCAGTGGAGGCATTGTGAATGACCTACCAAGGCATTATTTATTTATGAGGGGAAGAGTGCACTAAAAGTGATAAACATATGATATTGGAGAGTTTTTCAATGCAGCGCAATAGTGCTGACCAGGGATAGTTAACCCCTATTTCGACCAACGTGTATTTTTTCCTACAAAGTGCCCACCGTGAGTTTTTTTGAAAGGGATTATGATTCACACTATTTTTTTGGTACATATATGTGGATATGTTTATAATTCAAAATTTAATTGAATTTTTTCTAACCTATTAAAAGAAGTGAGTCTCTCTGCCTCAATTTAAATTTGATTTGCAAATATATATATATTTGGAGTAATTAGTGGTGTTAGTGAAGGGCAAACAGGACGTTGTCAAAGTTTTTTTTTGGGTCAAGATGTCGAATTTACTTGCAGAGACATGCTAATAAATTTGATGACACCAAATATGTTAACTGGAAATTCAAGCTGAAAACATTGTTGGAAGGCTCTGGCATTTGGACCATTACAAAGGTAGAAGAAGAAAACCTAGGCTCAATAACTGCATCTATTCAAGAGTCGGAGAACAAAGCAAATGTATTATTCAGAATTTCATTGAAAAGTATTATAATTCCTCATATTCATGATTGTCAGACCTCTAATGCAATCTAGAATACATTGAAGTAGTTGTATGAAACTAAAAATACAAATCGAGCGCTATTTTTGAAGAATAAGCTCCAATATATTAAACTGGAAGAAAATGAATCTGTTAGTGCTTTTTTTTTCAAGAATCAAATATTTGAAAGACAAGTTGGGAGACATAGGATAATAAATACCTAGTACATTTATTGTGACAATCACATTAAATGGAATTTCATAGGACTATCATATGTTTACTATAGGTCTTGCAGCGAGGGAAAAAGATCCAACCTTTGAGGAATTGATAGGTATATTGATGCATGAAGAAGAGAGGCATAGGAACTTGAAGCCTCAAAATCCATATTTAGCACTTCTCACAAAGAAGAATTTCTTAAAATGGAAACAAGGATGAGGAAGTAAAAGTTGAAGGTTATCTCAAGAAAGGCCATTTCCAAAACCAAATCAAGGTATGTCATCTCTTAAAAATGACTTTGGAATGAAATTTTTTTATTGTGCTAAAAGTGGTTACCTTGGCAAAGACTGTTATAAGAAGAAAAATGATGAAGCTAGGCATAATAAGCGTAGAAGACATTCAAGAAACCTTTCAGGAGAAGGTTTGCATTCTGATATAAAAAATCTTAAGTTGTTTATTTCTAATGATGTGTTGTCTTCTGAAACTGAAGATATTAATGCTTGGTTTTGTGGACTCTGGAGCTTCGATTGACATGAAATGCAATAAAGATTGGTATGAAAACTTCATGGAAATAAGAAATGGAAGAAAAATCTATCTTGTAGATGATTGTGCACATTAGATCATTGGATATGAATATATGAAAGTGCCAAGTGCATTCATAATATTATGTATGTGGGATGAAGAAAAATGTGATTTTTGTGTCCAGAATTATAGACCAGAATCTGAAGGTTGAGTTTTTAAAAACACATTTCATAGTAAAAGAGCTACTGGATCACTGCAAACTTGTTTCTTCAGGAGTCAGAGTTGGAGGATTATACAAGCTCGATGTCACCATCAAGACTCATCAAGCACTATCTTCTATAGATATATCAAATAAACCAAATGAAAAGCAGATTTCTAGTCAGGGTGAAGACGGTCTAAATAGCTTACAAGGTAGAAATCATGAGATCAAAACACACTGGCCAAGATTTGGGGTGAACTCTAATATTCACTTACAGGCATCATCGCGCTTGCCTAACTGACAACAAGCGCTCGAAGGGGGTCGATGCAACTATTTCTCGGCATATCACACCGATCGGGGTGACTGTCAGTGAAATAAGTGAGCTGAGCAAGAATGCAAAGAAAAAAATAAAAATTTTCAAAAGTTGGGACCACACTTGCTACTATGAATTTCAAACCTAGAGTAAGAAGCAAAGCAAAGCAAACATAACTAAAGGGAAATGGAAAAGCTAGAAAAGTTCACAAAAAACCATGAAATTCCAAGCAAACGAACAGAAGGATTGGATCCCCATTGGAGTCACCAATTTGTGGTGAAGCAAAATTTTAAGTGTGGACACAAACAATTCCTCTAGCTCAACAGCGGGTCTAGCCACAAACAAGACATTCTATGGAAGATTCCCTTAAGTTAAAAACAATTTAGAGGGCCTACCTCTTAGTACTCTTATCTCGTCTGGTGATGGACTTGCTTTCTCACTCCAACAATCTTCCGTTTCCTTCTTCGAACACCTAAGACAAGTAAACAATAGCAAACAACAATTGTGATAATAGACAAATTGTAATTCAACCTACTTAACAAGTCAAGAAGCATAAAGCCCTAAACATGTGAGGTGACACATTATGTAGGAAATCAATTGATAGTTGCACATATATTAAATCAAGAAGAGATTACAACCATTGCCTTGATGTTGTTGTTCTCCTCCAGCAAAAGCTAGGTTCCCACACACTTCTGTTAGCATTTCATGATGGCCTCAACAATGATAGTTTTAAGGATCTTCCCTTAAGTCTTCACACTAAACCAAATTCACACTTCTCCCTCACACACAACTAGAGAGCTATAACTATAAATAGCTTGTTGTTTACTCCAAACTTAATTAGCACTAGCACACCAACAATAACACTTCAACACTAGTTTGTGCTTGCGAAAATGGGAGGTTTATATAGCATGAATTGATGGGAGATGGTTCCTCTTCTCATGGGAGAAGGTCTTATCTCTTGAGGTAGTTCCATCCTTATAGGGGAAAATAACCCAAACTGACATCCTCGACTCCATCCGGTCCAACGATCTATGAGACTTCCATTACGAATCTTCTAGAGCTGTAAGCTTTGACCCCTTATTTAAAAAACTTTCCAAAAGAGGATCGGCGGGACTGGAACAAAGCTCAGTCGCTCTGGTCGGTGCTAGGAATAGTTTTAGTCCATGTATATTCCTGCAAGGAGAACAAAGGTCATTAGCTTCGGTATTGTAAACTAGGAAAAACAGAAGATTTTTAGGAAATGATGCAAAAGGAAATTATTTTTCTCAAGAAGAGGAACACAATGGGAGTTTCTTCATGAAGGGAAAACATGTAGGGTTAATGATAGAGGTCTTCTAGGATCAAGGAATGGGGAGTACAAGGACAGTGACAAAATTTTGCTAACTAAAGTCCTCAAAGAAAACAAGAAGTTATTATGGCCCTTGTCATGTGGAAAGAGTTAATCTTGCGAACAAAACCAACCTCCCTAGAAGCCTAAGACTTTCTAGTGACAAACAATACAATTAAGAGCAATCCTTCTCTAAAC
>APFE031238058.1:1172-13224 GCA_000404065.3 Pinus taeda
GTTTAAGTCATATACAAAACTTTATGACCCTTTCTAAATGCATGAAAGGGTCTATAAATACTACACTAAACTAAAAATCTATGAAACCAAAATCCTACTTAATTCGTATCAATTAATAATAACTATCTTCTCGGCAGCATTCTGGCAGTTGGCGATGTGAATCATCACTCAGGCTGTTTTCCTTTAAACCTGAGTTGGCTTATCGCAAGCATTGGCTCCACTTCGGGTGATCTATTGAGGTGAGAACTGAGTTGGGTAGCAAAGGCGGCATCCTGAATATCAGGGATAATATACCCGATCTCATGTGTGAGGAATTTGAGGGCGGCTCTATGGTTGTACGGCTTCACTAAAAAGAACCAATAGGCATCCCATGTCAAGCTGTTAATTCCCGCGATTAACCTTCCATTTTTCTCCAGCTCCGGGTAACATGACTGTTCCAATATCTTCGTTGCTGTTAATTTGCCTGGAGTACATTGAGAAATCATGTTAGACAAGTAAAGAGTATTATTAACCAATTCAACCAAATTACTAGTGGTTGTCTTGCATCTTGAAATCGCTTGTTCTGCCTTCATTAACTGAGATTTCCATTGTGTAAATAATATTTCTTTGTGCGATTCTAGAATCCTTGGTAGGTTAGCTACCTGTCCTTGATCGGTATCTTGCCATTCCAGAAAATTAGTCAATGTTTCTTCGGCCTGAACCAAATCTGTCCTTTCCTTTTCTACTTTTTCACTTATGGATGCCGCTAAATCGCATAATGGTTCTGCCTGGGTGATTTGCTGACGCAAAAGCTTCATCTGATTTATCAATCGCTTGTTTAATTGAAATGCCTTTGCTTTGAACTCATTTATCTGCAGGAGCTTCTTTGTTTGCTCAAGTTGAGCTGATAATTAAGCAATCTGCTCATCTTTGGATTTCAACATTTGCTCATTTGATGCTTTTAGCTGCGCCAATGCCTCAGATATCTCCTTTTTCTTTTGGACTGCACTGTCGTCAATCCTCTGTTTTTCTTCCTGCAATTGTTTAGTCAACTGATTGTTTATTTGTTGTTGTACTAGAAATTGTTGTTCTACCTGCTCTACCTTTTGCTGCGCTTCCGATAATTGTTCTTGTAGAGAAAAGATATCCTGGTCTTTTGTCTTCAATAAACTTCTCACCTCTGATGCTTTGTCTATTGTCGTTGTCAAATAGGCTCCAGCATATTGCGATAGTTTTGTCAAATCATCAGAGGGGTCAAATTCCTCTTTCCATAACACATTGCCCATTACTGTTTGTTCTGGGAATAAAGAAGGTTGATCAGTCCTTCTCCTCTTCCTCTATCATTTCACTACAACTTTATGCCTTGGGCTATAGAAGACATCCAAGGGAGGAATCTCTTCAATTTGCAAAATGACTTCGCCGGAAGGATTCTTTGGGATTATTTCCACTTCTTTTGATTTGGGTGGGTCGTTGGTTTCACTTGAAAACTGCTTTGAAGTCGCCTCTTGTGTATTGACTTCTTTTGAAGTCTCATCCTCTTTAGAGCATTCGAGATTGCCGATAATCGAATTAAATTGCTGCCATTCCTGGAGCAATTTCGGATCAATCTGTGTATCTTCATTTACATTTAAACTGCTCTGTTCTTGCTCTTTCACCTGGGTCTATTCTTGTCTTTGCTCATGCACTTCCTCCTGTTGCTTTGATGTAACAGGAGGTTTTTTATCAAGTTGCTGCTCAGGCTCGCTTGATTCTGTTGTTGGAGTCGTCGCTAACAGATCTAGAGGCAGAGTTTGCAACCTCTGCTCTCTAAGTCTGTTGAATTCAACTAGTCCTTCATCTTTATATTCAATTATAGCGAGCGATTTAACTTGAGGGCCAGACGTGCTTCTTAGCTTTCTTTAGAGTTTGTGTAACCCCGTCGGTGATGATCTGACAGGCTATTTCCCTGGCCAACAGTTTATCAGGGATGTATAGAGGAAGAACGTGGGGTTTGGCTTGACTGCGAAAAACTCTGATATAAGTGAACTTTTCTTCCCCGAACCAACTTCCTATGGATGTTAAATCAATCCACGCTTGGTAGGAAATCTTAGGGGCAGGCTTATTGAAAATAGAATGATGAATGAGCAACATGAAGTCGTTGCACATTTGATACAAATGGTGCTTGTAGTTGGTTTTCCACAACTTTTCATGGTATATGTGAACGGGTGCGGGGTCTTACGACGTCCACCTCCATCCGAGCACATGAAATTTAGAATTAAAACACAGGACATCTAATATATAGGCACTGTAGTAAAATGGGGGAATGAACCTTTCGGTGACGTGGGACTTGGATCTAAAATCAAGAACTGTGGATGCTAACTTATCGGATAGTATATTTCCCCAATCCATTATTTCACCACTACATGCCGCCTCCATTAAGGGGACCATTTCTATGGTAAAATTTGCGGAATCATGTAATCACCACAACCTACACATCATTATCCCAGCATATCAATAAGGAGAGCGTAGAGAATCGACCGAGTACTTACCCGAAGATTCGCGCTTGTGTTTTGCTGGATTTTGTCTCCAATCCCGAATGGGTTCGGATTCAGTCTCATTCTCAGCTCGGAATTTCTCCAGAAATGTCGTGTTATATTTCTTCTCTGGCACCGGTAAATGATACATTTGCCTTAAATCTTCAGCTTGAAAGGAACTGAAAATTCTCCCATCTCTGGTGCTGAAGGTTCTGTCTGTAATTAGGATTTCCTGAATTGCCCATCTAACCACATCTGTATATGGGAGGATTTGCTCTCGACCCACTATTCGATGAAGAAAATAGTTGGCTAAATCCCTTAGATTAGCCTCAGATTTGCGAGTGTTGTCAGCTGAGACTTGTATTGTTGTCACCCTTGGCTCTTCGGCTTCGATCAAATTATAGGTGCCTTGCCAAGTAGTTCTAGCAAGTCCTAGTCATGTAGTATCCGAGATTAGTCCTTTCTTTTTAGTACTTCGATCAACGACAGGTTGCCCTGTGGCCGGCGAAGCAGAAGCCATTGTAGTTTTCTTGGACTTCTTCCCCATTCTGCTTCAATCTGTTACTTCGGAAGAATTCTACACAGAAATGATAATGAACGTAACGCAGAAAATGATATCGCAAATCGAACATGAGTAAGATATATATCGATAAATTCGTGGCGAATGATTAACTTAAGGTGGCCTCAGATACAATCTGTAAAAAGATCTCAGGCTTACTGTTTCATTAAATGGCTGTTACGACCTGTCAATCCTATAAACGCCCATCAATTCGATTAATGGCTGAATGATTTATCTGAAGCGTGCCTTGGATGTTTTGGTGGTTTAGCGGGAATGAATGGCTATTCAGAAGTTAAGGCTTTTAATACAAATAAATCGTAATAAACCCTCTTTAAGATTTTCTTTGAAATCTGCGCTTTTGGCTTTATCGCAATCGGGCATCGGGGGAGATCATATATTATTATATTAGTTCCATTTGGAATCCCCGATCACCGATAGCGATATCACATCGCATCGGGAGTATTGAGTGGGACACTTAAAAGCATGCATAGATGATCGCCGATTGGCGATAGCGATATCGCATCGCATTGGAGCAAAATGAAGCTTTATTGCGCTAGTTCATTATCGCCGATATCCGATAGCCTATTTCGCATCGGAGAAAACCAATGGGTCTTTAAGTTGTGTTTCCTTTGTCATTGTGGTATGTGATCTTGATCGCTTTATCGCAATGATAAAATATTAATCATTTATATGTAAGGCCTTTGATTGGTTTATTCAAAAAGGTTTTTGGAATTGTTTTATTTTATTATTTCGGACCTTTTTGAATAAAAAATTAAAATTAAAATTAAAAAGGGACCCATTTCATATTATAGTTTTGGGATAATAATGATATGAAATGGGGGGTTGTTGTAGGGCACAACAGGTTCTCATCCTCTTCATCGATAGTCACATTGTAGCACTCCATTATGTGGCTTATCTAGGTGGTCCAATCCGGTTGAATTAAGTCCAAGGGATCCTATGGTACTCTGAAGATTACTGCCTTAACTTCCTACAATTCCTCCTTAATACTCTCAAACACATTCTCAAAGCTAAACATCAGCAAGAATCATTGTCACAGAACATCCCATTCTTCAATATCAATGTAGAGCTCTATTTCTAGGTAATAGTTCAACTGTATTACATCAAAAGTATGACAAAACAAATGCACCTATTTAGGCTGAGGCTCCTCTTCATAAACCTTAGTCCATTTGGCGAGGTGATCGCATGGATCATCCCTTCCATCACATTTCTTTGTTAGCCACACTTCTGGGTGACCAAATCACAATCTCATCATCTTTTGATATACGCACCAATCATTAAAATTTCCCTTATGCGTAGCCCACCATCTCATAGTTATAGCCCACAACACCCAATCTAGGGCCTAGAAACAATGCTTCTCTTGCACTTACCTTTCGAATGCATCCAAAATGTTATCGACATTAGTTAAACCATCATAGTAGGAAAAATTCCTTACCTCCAATGATACATACCATAACGACATGGTCATCATATTACAACATAGAGTAGATACTTCATGGAATTGATTCTACCAGTGTTCCAACTCCTTATCTCAATATGATGTGCAGGAACTTTTGCCGGCCCAAGAAATGCATCGATCTACTTTCGGCATCACCCAATCCTGATCTCACACTATTATCTTATAGATCTGGTCTAGATGATGACCACTGTCATAATTGTAGATCGGTTCAGTATAGCGTGGTCCTTCTGCAAGGTCTAAGGGAACTACTATGCGAAGTGATTTATTCAAACATATCATCTTATACTTCTTCAAATTGATTAGCCCTTTCATGCCGGTGGCCCAATCGATCCAAAGGAGCGCATGGTAGGGATTGCTGTCATCCACAATCTCTATCACTTTGAAGTCAGCCAATGTGTTCGTGCCTTCAATATCAACTATCACTACTTGTAATCATCCTCTGGGGATGCTTTTTTGTTGATTTTGCATTCTTAAATACATCAGAGACCATTGGAGTGTAGGTCTCCCCATCCTCTTCGAGGTTTTCTTAGGTAAGACACTCACATCCGACCCGAGATCTAAAATTACTTGATCCATCTCATATTCTCCTATCTGTGCAGTGAGCCTCATTTCGTGCCACATTCATGCCTTATGCCTACCAATCTTCTTGACTATGCATTGTCCATCATTAGTGTTTTCTTTCCCAGAACACTTATTTATGAGTTCCTGTATTTCTTTCACAACTCTGCTATCACACAACAGCTTCATATAGGTCTCCAAGAAAGTAGTAAGAATTGAAGGGTCCATCTCTTCAGCTATCTTGTCCTAGATTCTTGAGGTAGAGGCCTCAACGAAGCTTTTCTTTGCTTGCATAAAATTTGTTTTCTGTGCATGCTTCAAATCAAATTTGATCTCCCTTTCTCTAGCTTTGCAGACCCATTAACTTTCTTTAGGCTACTTCTCCTTATATTTGCCAGTCCTCATCCCACTTCGCAGTACAATATTTAGCTCGGGATACTCTTTGTAAGTCTCATCCCTCATCATCTAGAGGTTCTGAGTCGGCTGCAGAGGCGGTGCCCCATTTTCACGTATCTTAGCTAGCAATACCAGGCAATCCTTAGTTGCATGGTCAAACTGAATACAATATCGGCATGACATACATGTAGGATTCGGGAAGTCTTGCGTGTAGTGTCCCGACCCTTCATAGTTGTAACAAATGACTTTTCCCTGACCTCTACGAGGTCCTCCTCCACCTCAGCCTCGTCTATGCCCCTGATATTCACCTCATGCTCCTCCAATACCTTGGTTCGGAGGTTGGGTTTGTGCCTGCACCTTATATGCAGACGTTCTATCCACCATTAACTTGTAACTACAGGAATTTCACTCACCATGACCCATTGATTAGCAGAAGTTGTAGAAGAGTTATTGTGGTGTGTACACAAATTTCTACAACAAATGGTAATTGTCTGTAACATCTTTTCCAACTATGTGACAGTGAGCACACCATAGCGCAAGCCCTGTACATGGTCCTGTTTGAGCTTCCAGCCTTAGAGGAATTGGTCCCCCTCGTGCAACATAATTTTCGATGACTGGATAGTGATCTGTGTCATGCATTTGACTTTTTCACTTCAAGCACCAAACTTCTTCACACACCTCTAACCTATTTGTTTTATCTTTCTTCAGAGTCCGGATCTCTACGTAAAGGTTCTGCAACTGTGCATGAATCTATTGAACCCCCAGATTAACATCTTGTATCAGTGTCTCATGTAATCTCATTGCAATTTCCAGGTGTTCCGCCCGAGTCCCAATATTTTTTTGTGATATCACAACCCTGAGATGAGGTAGGAGTGAGGCAAAAAACCATTCGCATTGTTTTGCATATGTCAGATTCATGTTAGCTTCCTGGATTATACACTTCAATCTCTGATCCATATCCAAGGGTGTCTCGTGAGGCTTCATGATGATCTCTTTGAATCCCATAATTGATTGCACTTTAGACTTAGGTCTACTGAATTATTTATTTAGTGCGGTTTGGATAGCTACCTACACAGATGTGAGGTTATCAGTGCAGTACTTAATGTACCATGTTACTGTGTGATCATGCAGAACATTAAGCAATGTTGCTTTCTTCATTTTATCATCTATGATACCCTTATCTTCCCATACAACCTTTACGACAAACCAAAGTTGTTAAAGATCCTAATTTTCAAAGCCTTTCAACACAGGTAGCTTTACTAAGTTCACCATACTGAATGGTGGCTTAGGTGGCGATGGTATAGGAAAAGGTTTATGTGGCAAAGGTGAAGCTGGAGGTGGTGTGGGTGGATGGGTTATTCATGGGAACCTTGCTTTATCAATTGAAAAACACTCTATCGAGAAGCCTGTGTTGCTTCCTCATCATCACTCAGGGGAGGTTCAATTAGCAGACTATATTCAAGGCCTGCTTTCCCTGCATTTCTGAAGGTCTTTACACTGCTGGTGGCCCCAAACATCAATGTAGATGCATAACTGACTTTTCAAACAAAAGCATCTTATTCCAAGTAATTAAAGACTTTAAATACTTACCCATGGCCCCTTGAAGAAGTGGTGCTCCGCTTTGATATCGCTAACCTAGGTATTGACCGTAAACTCTTTCACACATCCTCCTATGATACAATTGAGGCAATGACCAACAACACATGTGATCCTATCTTCAGAGGCTTCTAATGTCTACGCTAACTTTGGTGTCTAGACTATTAGAATGTCAAGCCTCCATCTTCCTTGGTTGTCTGCCAATTTGCGATCCACTCACATAACTTGACGGAGTAGGAACAAAAGAAAATGTCGTGTATCTCTATGTACAAATATCTGTCCAACCACTATTCTTTTGTCAATCGCAGATTCATTGATCTTTCTATCCAACCACTTTTCAATCTCTTTCTTAGTTGGATTCCAGTGACGCAACATCAAACATCTCCTTATGCAGATCTTGGTCCTTGCAAAGTAACCATGTGTTGGCTTGATGGGCCCTCACCCAGGATCAACGTTAATTAGCCAAGAAAATCCCTACACTACTGGCCCTTTCGACATCAATCCATGGAGCGTGGACTGAAGTCTCACCCGAAGCAGTATCAGGGGATGAAAAAACCATGTTTCCACACCTTGAGATGGTAGTGATGTCGTTTTACACCCTAATCCTTCCTTCACACAGATGGATAAGTTTTTTAAGGCTTATCGATATACTTTTATTATTCGGCTTGGAGACCTTCGCGAAGGTCTACGATCGTCCTTCACTTCCCCTAAATAGGCAATTTGGACACTTATACGCCTCTTTAATTACTCTTACTATTGTATTTACCCAAATTAGCTTAAGTAATGGATAACTTCGTCATGCAATACAATTATCTTTGCACAAACAAATATTCTTACTTGCATCCATATAAAAAAGTAAAACACATAGATTCATGCATCAATACAACATTAAATCATAAACCTAGTATTCAACATAACATAATTGAATGCATTCATAATAGAAGTAAAATAGTTTATACATAAGTAATTCCAGAATAATTCTCTTTATTGATGTTGAGATCTCCTTTACACACTATAACTACCCTGTTCACACAGCTACAAGGGTCTAGGCCCTCACCTGTGGATTTCAACCCTAGGCCTCTACAGACATAACTATAAGGGTCTACGCCCTCACCTGTGGATTTCAACCTCTCATAGAACCATTACATTCATCAACATCAACTATGAACTAAAGATTGCCTTACACTCTTCTAAGACTTTCCTTTTTATATAATCCCATGGTCCACAGACCAAGGGTGGATCTCATAAAGCTAACCCAAGTTACAGAAACTAAGGGTGGAAACCCTTGATGACACTTTACATCTTCGCACTCTGCCATGAGAAAATGTGGAGAGGGGGTCAACTGAAAAATCCACTAAGTAGCATAACACAAGTTTGGATATGCTAGGGTACAAACCTTGAGAGGGAGGAGACAAATGGTGTAATTCTTTTGCCCCTTTAGCCCTACAACCTACATAATATCTAAAGCTCTTGATCTTGAAAAATATCTTCACCTAGAATTAGTCATTCATTGATATATATTTATAAGAAATTTCTTAACTATTTTTGTTGGCACAGTTTCACTAATTAACTAAAAGACTTTTATAGTTGGAATTTGGAGACATTATTTGAGCAACATTGTTATTCCTTTTTGTTGAAGGTGGATTTTTTTATGCATAAATGGATTTATTACCATTAAAAAAAAAAACAAAAATATTTAGACTAATTTTCATGTTAAACAACTTAAACATACTATTCATAAACATATCTATTGGATTTTTGGCAAAATTGAAGAAAAAGGTGCCTTGAAAATGACAACTTCATTTATTTATTAGACTAGGCTCTCATTGTTTAAAATGAAATATTAGGTATATAAATGGATTCAACACCATAAAAAATTCATGATGTACTCAAACTTTGCGAATTAAATAACCTAAACTTATGATTCTTAAAAATTTCTACTATATTGTGAGTAAAATCTAGAAGAAAAATATTGGAGAAACAACCATTTAGTCTACTAGCTAGACTACATGGTTTTAGCTATTCATCCAAGTCTTATGAAAACACAATGTTTTCTTTAATCATAAAAAATAACCATTATAATTTAACCATAAGTTTTATTCATGAAAATACACACAATATAATTAATTTGATTTTAAATATAATTTATGAATTAATTAATTTAAAATATCATAATTTAAATATTTTAAAATGGTGTACTCTAATGGTGAATCTAATAGTATAATTTCAAGTAAAATTATATTTTGTTGTTTTAAAATAGATTTTTCAATGTGTGAATGGATTATGCAAGTGAGAAATTCTTGGAACACTTGGATACTATAGATTAAAATACTTAAACTCAAGGTTTAAGAAATATCTCTCAAACTGTTATAAAAATTAATCAGAAAAAATGCAAAAAGAAATCATTTAATCTATTGTATAAACTAAGCTTCTAAAAAGTACTAGAACAAAAAAAAGAAGAAAGATCAGTTCTAAGATGCACATTTATGAGGCCTTTTCTTTCATGATTATTTATTGAAAAGTTTAATATACACCCATTAACGGTTAAATAATTGTATAATTTTAAATTTTAGAATTAAATTCATTTTTATAGAATTAATATATTATTTTATTAATTTTATAAATTATTAAAGTATTTATTAATTTCAATTTCAATATTTTCCTTTAATAATAATTATAATATTAAAATAAACTTAAATTCTGCAAATTAAAATATTTTGTTATTAATCTCAATATTTTAACATTCAATATTAGAATTCAAATTCCACATTCCCAATGTCCTCCCAAATGTAATGGCCTAAATATTTTATGTTTTGGAATTGATAATAGAAATTTTGTAAAATATTTTTCAGTCAAATTATATTTTATTTTATTTAAAATATGTTTTCTAATATGGATTCTACTACTTGAGACCTTTAGATTGTGCAAATTTCAGAGATGAAATTAGAGATTCCAACAAATTCCTACATGATTATGGACAAATCTGACACAAAAATATGTTTAAAAAACTTTCAAACGGTATAACAATTAAAATACAACAATATAATGATCCATACCCTTAGATTAATAAAATTTAACCTTCCATGCCTTAAACATCTAGAAATATCTCCATATATAATATATCATGACTAAGTTGAATATTTACTTTTCAAACATAACATCTTTAAATATTAATAGTTTATATATAAATATATATATTGTTAGGTAATAACATCTTTAAATATTAATAGTTTATATATATAAAGTATATAATATATATATATATATAATATATATAATATATTGTTAGGTAATGTGAACCCAAAAATATCTAACTTGGCATGAGTAACCATCATGGATGGGCTTAGTTAGAAACTGTCAAAATAATTTATCTTTTATAATTTTTTTTAAAAAATATTATTTGAAATGGAAATCAACTTTTAATTCTCTATTTTCGATTCCCTCTTAAAATATCTTTTAATGCTCCACTAGTGTCCTTCAACAAACTTTGAAAATTCTCTCTATTGACTCCCAATAAGTTATAATTTTATTATTACTTTTATCATATAAAAGGTAGTAAAAAAAATTGATATACTTTTAAAAATACTAATAATAATTATTAATGCAAATTTCTTAATTATTATTTGAGTAATAAAAATATTTATTCTAATTTACAAACAACCTAGTTTCCCACCCACCTACCTAAAATCATGAATTCACAATTACAAACTTCAACTCACGAATCACATAGATACTGATATAACCACCAAAAGTTAAGCCAGTTATTTTTAAATATTAATCAATATTATATAGTCATATTTTGATAATAATAATTTAATTAAATATTTTAATTATCAATTATTAAAAACCAACGTGAATCGTGGTTTTTTTACCTATAATAATCAAACAAATTACATCATTTCATTTCACCATACAGCCCCCCAAAAAAATATTAATTTTTCTTTAATTAGTAACCCAGGGTAAGCCCAACATCGGGACTCAAAATATGTATAATCACATGTAAGATACGCTCTGACCATACATTCTCCACGATTCTGTTTCGAAGAGAAGTAGCGGCGTATTCTATCGGAGAGCGCACTTTCTGAATCTTCCCCTAGGTCACCAAATGCCTGGTTCTTTCTTTGTTATTACATAGAATTTATACGCTGCACATTCCTGGAAGAGCTAGCCCAGCGATTCGAACACGGATCGTGGAGTTACGCTTTCAGCTTCTCTGGTGTAGATATGCCGGACAGTGGAGACATGTCGCACGCTGCGAACATTACGGGAGGAGGACTAAGGCAATACGTAGGTGTGACGCGTCCTACGGGACGGTGGCTTTCTAGGGTTACCAATGGAAGGAATCCCGACGGAACGAAATACCGGGTCCATCTGGGAACGTTTCCGACAGCAGAAATGGCTGCCATTGCGTTCGACGCAGCGGTCTTGTTCTTAAGGGGAGATTCACCTGCTAATAATTTCAACTTTCCAGAGTACTCTTCTCACATAAAAAACATACTAGAAGGCTGTTCTAAGTCAGAAACTAACGAGAACATCAAGTATGTAGCGTGGAAGGCCGCAAAAGAGTTAGCCCCTCTCATTAGTGTGGGCAATAGGCATCACGGATTCGATCAGCGACGTCTTCAGATGTCTTTAATGACTTACATGCTCCTTTGATCAGCGACGTCTTCAGATGTCTTTAATGACTATTTCAGATGTCTTTAATGACTTACATGCTCCTTTGATCTCTATTTTTCAAACTCTTTAGATCTCTACTCCTCAAACCACACATCAACCCTGAAAAATCAAAACCATTTAAATACAATGTATGTTTTATTTTTTTGTTTTAAAGTAAAATAAATTTTAATAGTTTTAACCCTAATTTATCAACATAAATAGGTATTAAATCAATACCTAAGTCTGACCCAGCTCTTTAAATTGATACCTGTAGATATTCCGGAGTCCAGCGGTAAAGCTGACTTCCCGGCAGTACCA